>JAUZNJ010028857.1:0-15803 GCA_034780135.1 Jordanella pulchra | reverse complement strand
ATCTATATAAACACAGTGATTGTAATTGACGCCTTTAGCTCTAAATAAACTAATCTGTTTCTTTCTCTTCCTTCTCTAATTCTGACGTGACTCACTAAAGACTTAATATCTTGCATCACTGGGGTAATATTGTCCCTGAGCACCGAACAATGGTCATCCTTTTATCTTCACAATTTAATATGAACATTGTCGAGGAAGCTAAGAAAAAAGAAAAAAAAAAGCTTTTGCATGTGTCAAACATCAGTGCTGGACATTTACTTTTATTTTGTCTTTCATGATCAATACTCACCACTGCAAACCTTTGGTTGATGCTAAGACCAGTACCGGTGTATCTCAGTAAGTAAGAATGTCATTTTAAAACAGTTTATTCTTTTTTGGAAATATAAAAAAATGGAAGTCAGAGAAACATGGATTTGTTAAATAAAAAGCCAAGTTAATAAAGGCCCAGTGAATCAATTTAATTACTCAGGCCCTACACATTTGTAGAAAAGACTGCCATCTTGAGCGTTACTTACAAGACAGTTAGTTACACTTCAACAAAGAGGTTGAGCCAAAGGTTTATTTATTTAATTTTTAACAAAGTAAATGACCACTGAGGGCTGTATCCAAGCTTATGATACTGTTAGCGGAAAACTGTGCTTAAGAAAGGTATACAAGCATCAGGCACAAACAGCAATGAGAGACATGGAGAGTCTGTCATCTGCTCAGTGAACTCTATGGGGTTAAGGTCAGGTGTTTGCCAATTCAGTATGGTAATACATGTATCATCCTATATTAAGGGGATAATGGAGCCTTTGCTTGAGGGAGTAGGTGTCAAGTTCTAATGGAAAATAAAACCAACCTACCAATGAATATTGTCAACACAAGAAGAAGAATAAAGTTCTTTTAAACCCACTACAACAAATCTGTGGTGATTTTGCACAACACCAGCAGATGACTCTTCAAATCATCCCTCACTATGGGAACTTCAGACTGGACCACAATCTACCTCTACACACTTCCTCCAAAATATCTGACCTTGATTTCCAAATGAAATGCAAAATAAAGACCTTGGACCACTGAGCAGCTGTTCAATAATTTTTATCCTTAGTCCATCTAAGATGCTTCGGATATTCCCTGTAATTCAGGAGTCCGTTTACACCAAGAAAGTGACAGTTGAAGTCCTGGGTACACCTGTGCGTGGTGGGTCATGTAGCTCTGACTCCAGTTGCACTCCATGATTTGTGACGCCCTCTTCACTCTTTGTTGGGCTTTTCTCCAAAAACATGTTGAGGCTACAGTCGTCCATTTTTCTGGTGTTTATTTTACCATACTTTTTTCTTCAATTCGGTTTGTTAGTAACATGCTTGGATACAGTCATCTGGAAACAGACAGTTTCTTTAGAAATGATCCTTGGTGGCTGTAACTCTTTGTAGATGATATCAATGTCCGGTAGACAGTTTTATGATTGTGGAGTCCCTGGCATGGTCATTACATAACATTTTGGTGTTATTGTATTGCTCTTATCTAATATGCAAATTTTCTGGAAAAAAATAAAATTGCTGGATTTCATTAGTTGTAGGCTACAGTCGTATTTAACTGAAGTAAACATTTGAAATATACTTTGTGTGTAATGAAGCTGTACATAACACCAATTTCTCAGTTTGAATAGAATTAATAATGAAGCAGTTTAACAATCTTGTTACATTCTAATATATCAAGACACACCTGCAGGTTGGAGGGCAAGTTCACTGAGCTTTTCTCTAAAGTTTGGGATATTTGGTTTTGCAGAAGAAAGCACTGACCACAGTCACCTAATGTTTTACAGCATTAAAAACTGGAGATGTGTAACAGTCTGGAAGATTTTGATTGTAAAATGGGGTGTGGTACAACTGAATCAGATCCCCTGAAGCTAGACCGAAGACTTACTGGAAAAGCAGCACTAGCCAAGAAGAGAGGCTCTCATAATGTCTCGCTGTCACATGCAAACAGATTGTTTTATTCTCTTAATCCACAAAGCCACTGTGCTAAAGACATCTCCTATGATTTTTGGTGCATTTAAATGAATACAAATAAATGTCCAAACAAGCAATAATCCAATCTCTTATTAATAACAAGTTCCCCACTATGTACAAAAGATGGGAAAGGGAACAACAAAAGTATATGAATAAATAATTACTTATGGTTGACCCCTATATGAGAAAAAAGGAAACAAAAATGAGACGCGTCACAGATTCTTGATTCACATAAATCCCCACATACTCCATCCATGCCAAAAAGGCACCCTAAGTTTGGTATGCTGGCAACTGCGTATTGCCGTTTCAACATTAGAAAAATCTCATAAGTTGCTTGATAAATCACACAATAAAAACTACTTTAAATACTTTAAATATGATGGCAATGTACAGTATTTGAGACTAAGCTATATTCAATAAATATTTTACATCATCATTTAGTGCATGTAGGTGGTCATCTTTTATTGTATTTAAAAGCTTAATTAGAAAATACTTAAAATTTGACAAAAATATCACTGAAAACATAGAAATATTATTTTGTAATTCAAACAGGCATTTCCTATAATCATGGCTAATGAGCAAGAAAATAGATATAAATAGAATCATTTTCTCAAAATAAATACAACATGATTAAATTGAATTGAAATAGAGAAAGCGTTTGAAACATCAAACTCAATATATTGTCTTTGCAAATCTATCAGAGAAAGGCATCTTTCTCCCCACCAACTTCTTCCACCAAAATAAACATTTAGAAATGTAAAAGCAAAAATCTAGCTACCATCATGTGATGAATAGCTCTCTTTAACATTTGTCATCTTGGATGAACACCTTTGTTAAATCTCACCAAAAGTGCATATACTCAACAGCTTATTTTCAAGCTTATTTAAAAACTAATTTCACAAATAAGTGCTCTTTCAAAGTAAATCTTTGTGATCTGTACATAGTTTATATATGGGTGTATCGTCATCAACCAGCTGCTTTCTTTAAATCTCTCTAAGGTGGCTTTCTTTAATTTTCAATGAGAAAAAACTGAATAAGCAAACGAAAAAACTGGGAAGGATGAAGGACGGATCTATTAGGTGTATCTAGATAGAGTAATAATACCACTGCCAGTAACAACAGAGCTATGATTTATGAAGTGTGGATATTTTTGGTGTAAGATACAGGCAAAAGAAGAAAGGTTCACACACCAGGTTCATCGGGCAAGTAGAGGCTGGATCGTAGTATTTTAGCGCCCTCTTGTACATTTTTTGTACTTTTACAGCTGCATGTGTTTAAAGTTTTGGGGATAGGGTTGAAATAATTGCTGAAAAAATCTCATAGAAGTTTTGTGTATCAGTCAATTCACAATACACACATCTTATGTATGACCAATGATTGAAATAGTAGCTTTAAGATATCAGACAATTATATTTAAATTGGCTGATGACCACTTTACTGTCATCTTTTTAAATCCAAAGACAAACATTTTTTGTCTATTTAACTGATCATTTTGGTAAGGAGGCAGATGGCCTAAGATTCATTTAGAAGTTTAAAATGTTTACTTTTATATTTGTTTTTTTTAGAACACAATAAAATAAATACATTTTATAAATAAATAAAAATACAAATATTTTGAATTAAGAACGTTTTAAAGGTGAAATGCATCTAGACTAATTTAAAGATTTATGTGAAGAAATATTATCTACATCCACATTCAAGATGTACAGATGCATAAAGCAGGGAAAGTATTCATCATGTTAACATATTTCTAAATGAGGCTATTTATGTTAAATTCACAAAAAATGTCTGTACCAACCCAAAATAATGTACATACAGAAACAAAACGAATCAAATTAGATCTTAAAATTTAACATATGGGTCTTAAATAAATGATCAAAATGTGAAAAAGGAATAGCTGGTACAACATTAACAGATGGTACTGATGCCACTGGCAAGAAACCTTTCTTAAAATTGTTGAATTTTCCAGGTAGAACAATTTGGGCCATATTCTTAGTGAAAGGAACACAAACTCCTTAGAAATCACATTGACCAGGGGTTCTTAGCAAGATTCCTTACCCAGCAAAGATATCAAAGGAACTGTAAAAGAGGCAATAAGAGATTTTAAAACCCTTATCTGCACAAGGTCTAAATGCATAGTTACATCAAAAGACTCTACTGCAGAAGAAAAGGAGCATGTTCAAAGTTTGGTGCTGAACATTAGGATATATCAGTGAAATATTGGGAGAATAGAACTGATGAGAGCAAAATTGTATTATTTGGATGTCACTGCACACATGAGGTATGAAAAAGGAAAGGCCAAAGCAAAACCCCTCAAACACAGTATCAGAAATTATTTTGGTTGTTAGAACATCATGAAGAACTAGAGAAATCTACCATGAGATGCTTGATAGGAATCTGAAGATGATCAAAGGTTTACTTTTTTATCAAAGCAATAATCCAATTAAATAGATCAAATTGAACATTTATGCAAAAGGGAAAGAGATGAGGCCACCTAAAACCCTAAAGATTTGAAGATAGCAAGCATGGAAAAATTAGTCAAAACCCCAGTTGGACAATACATGCAGCCAGTTTATTTCAGACTTTCTTGAGGCAGTCATCACCAACTAAGTTTTTCTGCTTAGTAATGAATTAGTTACAACTAGTGTTTTCTGTACTCAATTCCCCATTTTATTATATAATTTATGGATGCACTTGATCTGATTTTCATTATTAATTACTTGGAATGTTGAAGGAGTAAGTATTCTTGGCTGCTCAACTCTACTTTCTCATGCTGTGAATTGTCAGTTTTTAAACCTGGTAGTGTTTGGGTATTGTTCTGGTTTAAATTATGATTTGGGGAGAGGAAAATAAAGGCTTTCCTGCAACATCACTTACACAAAATAAAAAAAACAAAATGATAATCTTTTCTTGACACTTTTCTTTGCCTTTCAGATTTAGCAGTGTCTACCACGTAAAACAGGTAGAAATAACAGTATACTTTGTTTCTCTAGGGTGAGATATGTGATGAAAAACAGTGGCCAATGTCTACTTAGTGTAAATTCGATTTGTGGAAGACCTACAGGACAAATACAACTTCCATTTTTATGGCACCCCATTGTAAGTTACTTTGCTACAAGAGGTACTGTATAAACTAGTCTAAATTCAGAGCTCTTTCTTTTGAGTGATGTTTATAGACCTTCTGATTCTTCTTCTTGCTCCACTCACATTCTTTAATCAGGATAAAGCTGCCCTTTAATCAGACCATAATTAAACTTTTCCAAACCTAAAACATAATGAAACACAGTATATGCTCAACATCAGTATCTAATGGCAACTTCATCCTGCTGTTACTCTGGCCCTTTTCAGTTTTCACCCAAGCCCTAACAATGTGTTAGGCCCTTGTCACGTGTAGTTTTGTCTATCAAAGCTGCGGAAAGCTGATGGAGCAGCCAGCTTTCTTATGGACAGGCTGTCAGTTTTGGCTGTGTCAGGTCGTGCTCCCGACTTGCTCCTGAGGAAAGGGTATCTGTGTCCCGCAAAACCTCGTCCGCCAGGCCCAGGTCCCCTGTCTGCTCCCAAACCCTGTCCCCTCTCCATCCTTTCGCTCACTGACAGGCTCTTCCGATGCGGAGGAGCCAGAGTGAGTGAAGGATGGGAGTCATCTGAGGAGCAGCTATTTGCTCGCTCAAGCCTGGAGAGGTTTGAGCAGAGAGGAGCTCCGCTGGGCCCGCCCAGGCCTGTTATGCGAGGAGTATCGGAGGTTGGTATCAGGTCCTCAGGGTCCTCAGGATCAGACTCTGTGTGACTTAACTCTGCCTCTCTCTCCGGGTGAGAGGAACTAATGTCTGACGGCTTATCAAAGGTGAATGAGGCAGATCCTCCTGGTGAGTGTGAGCATTCTGCAGGAGTGTATGGAGCTGATACACAGCGCGTGTCAATACAGTCAGTGATGCTGGTGTATTCTGTGGCCTTCACCTGAACTCCTGCCCCGAGTCCACCATAACAACTTCTTGGCGTGAACATGAGGCTGTGGGATTTGACCAGAGGAGGCTCATCCAGGAATGTTGTGCCTGCTGTGGAGAGGTAGCGGCTGCTCTTGGAGCGTTCGAGCAGCCCTGCTGAGGGAGGTGGAGATGGCTCCATATCCCAAGGAGGTAGGGTGGTGTCTGGTAAGAGGTTTGCTGAGCACAATGACAAATCAGCAGCCGCGCTGTCATCATACATAGCTCCAGTTGTTCCACTGCTGCCTGCGCCGCCCTCCGAGTGCCTGTCGCCCAAACCGCTGGTAGCAGTGCTGCTGTAGTCCCGGCCTCCTGGCAGCACCGTCTCTATGATATCTGACTGCAGTGAACAGTCTCTCTGGAGGGGTGGGACCACACGGAGAGGATCAAGAAAGACCTCTGCAGGACCCACCTCCTCAGAAGTTGAGACATAAATATCAATGCATGATGATGGACGGTGCTGCTGGGAAACCGACAGCGTAGCCAGTGGGAGGGGCTTAGACTCCTTGGTGGCGGCAGCTGAAGACACAGATTGTGAGCTATTGGCTCGGTGAAGACTGAGTGAGCGCTCTTTAAAGAATCTCTCAGCTCGCTCAGCCCCACTGGTACGTTCGACAGCCCGTCCACCCCCAACATAGAAAGAGTGACTTCTTGTCCGAGCAGCCATGCCAGTAGGAGATGGAGGAGACATGGAGCCCTCGGCTGTTCCCTCCAGTGCCTCCTGTAGGCGGTAAGCATTGCCCTCTGTGCTGTTAAAGCTGCTTTGGCGGAGGATATACGCAGACTCCGGGCATTCTGCTTGGCGAAGTATATATGCTGAGTCAGTGCAGTCAGATGAGGTCCGGGAGCGTGCTTTGGTTACCTCGACACGCTCAACACCCGTCACCCGCTCTAGAGCCACGGTAATTCGTCCAATTAGTTCTTCCATTTGGGCCAGACGAATATCCACAGTCTGCAGTGATGCTTTCATAAAGTGCTCCCTCTCATTGACCTCTTCCAAACGCATTGCCATGTTCTCAACTCTAAAAAGAAAATACAAATGAAATGGCTGGTGGGTATGTTAAGTATACAATTCATCTAAATGTAAAAAATTTGATCAACTTTAAGCAGGACCGGTTAGTCTTTGGGCTGGCATGTTTAAATCTCTATTGTTGTTTTGGTTATTTGGGGGAATTGATTAGTCTCTCTAATTGGCATGTTTAGAGCTCATTGATCATGAAAAAAAGAAAAACATGAAAAGTTGCGTAATATCAATACTCTATTAGAAACATAAGAAACAATCCGATCTCTAATACAACATGGAGCTTGATTTTTAAAGACTGTATATGTGAGAAGGAGGATTTAACAGGAAGCCAGCAAAAAATAAGCTAAAATAGGAGAAATATGATCACAAATCACAACTGTCTGCAGTATTTTGGATCAGATCAAAGCTTTTCACTACAGTCTGTGGACTTTCTTGTGTAAAAAATGTGTAAAAAGTTCAAGAGGTGCATACACTTTTGCAAGGCACTTTAGATTACCACTATTTTTTGTGTTCTTATCTGACCTCTCAGATGTAACTCTGATCCTTTCATCATTAGATGAGTGGAATCTGTCATCCTTTTCTCTGAAGTACTCCTCTATGCATTGCTCCTCAAAATCATGGACTTTCTTCAGCTCATCCTCTGTGATGAAAAGCTCTGGGTAATAAAAAGATATAAAAAAAAGTTGACATTATTTATTTTGTGTTAGTAAAAGACCTGCAATGTTCCATTGCTCTGTCTTGGTTAAATTGAAAATGTTTTAGTCCTAGAAATGGCAGGACAGATTTAGAGCAAAGTCTACAAATGAAAACACTAAACACCACTTTTTCAGACTTAGGATAATGAACGTCTTTCACTTACTCAATCCATAGTCCCTCTCGTCATCGTCATGTTTACGCCAGCGGCAGCATAGATGCTTTAGGACCATTGTTATGTGGCTGAAGATGATGAGGGGTGGAGGAAGAACTGGCCGCTCGTGGAAGGTCATAATAAGCTGGTAACGCTGGAACTTCCACACCTGGTTTGAGATAGACTTTACCTCAAAGAATGTGTTGCTGTGAACAATCAATGACAAACAAATGATCAGCCTCCATTGAAAAATGCAGCAGCACTTAACTGTAACCAACGAATAAACTAGGAGCTTAAATATCTTGAGTTAAGGGGAGAAGCAGTGGTCCACTAACTTTAAAGTCATAATAGTCTGTGCATCTTGCAGTCAAAAATTACATTTTATTTTAGGGATAAAACATTTCTTGTATCCTTTGAAATGCTACAGATTTTGTTACATTATAGGCATACACATCCATGTATTTTAATTAGATTTTTGTGTAATGGAGAAACACAAAGTCAAACATAATGTTCAACTGAAAGGTTTTAACGACTCAATACAGACTTTCCCACCTCAGCTGTGGATCTATTTAGCCCCTTTAGACTTTCCAGGGGTCTCTTAGCTTTTTCTCCAATTAATGGTTCCTTGCACCCCCTGTTAGTTAACCTGAAAAGCCAACTGTTACTGCCACACTTCCTCCATATTCAGAAGATAAACATCAAACTGTACTTGGATGTTCAAAGCTTGGGATATTTGGGCCCTTTTTTAGGATATGGGTGAAGGCAATTAGTTTGATGGGATCTGGTTTAGAGGTACCAGAGGAAATGGGGCAGAAATCAAGATGCATATTCTCTTTGGAACCAACCTTTCAGTTTCAGTACATGTCACAGTTATGTTCCATTTTGTGTTTATAATTTGGCAAAAGGTGTAAAACTTTAAAAGATATCAATATTTTTACGTGGTACTGTAAAATAGAAAATTCACATACTTAAACACTGCTATGAGTAGGTTGACAAGCAGTATGTTGGCGACCAGCAGGTAGCAAGCCATGATTGCAGGTACAATCCAAGCACCAGTTTTACATGGTGGCAGAGTCACCACCACGCCATCCTCTGTGGTTATATTCTGCCCGCAGGGAGCTGCATGGTGCAAAAAATAAGGAAAACACACACTTTGATACAGCATAGAAAACATACTTTCATCTATCCATATTTTCATGGATATACTGGATGCATGTTTGATAAGAGATACATGCAGAGGCATAACTTAAACCAAAAATGAATACTTATAAAATTAAAGGTTAAGACTGATGCAAATAAAAAAGAAAATGAATCACATATCATACCCTGAGTTTATGAGTGGAAACAACAAAATAAAAACACAAGCAGATCTTAAGTATTTAATAAAGTAAATAAATAAATACATATTCTGCAAACAAACAAGAAGCATACTTCATTGTCATGCTTCTTTTTTGAACAAGGAATTGGAAAGAGCAAGTACTATAATGGCAGGGGTTAATGTAAGGAAATGGGAATAAAATAAACAGATTTCACAGAACGACACATTTATCATGTGTTGTCCCTCTTTGTGTTTTCAATATATTTAAACGCATGTTTAAAATATATTGCCACATGTGAGAGCCATAACTTCATTCCACAATGGTTGATTGCCCTGATGTCCATCTGACATGTATTTAGGAAACAATGTATGTTTTTCCATCCATGATGGTTCAGTTGCTGTGGCTGATCTAGGGAACATTCAGCATTTGTCCTTGGTTTGTTTGCCTTGGAGGTTCAGGGTGGTCATGCTCGTCATTTCTCGGTGCTCAATTGCTTCACACAATGTAGCCCAAAGACAGAGAACTGAAGTAATTTATTTCTTTTTTTTGCATCAACAAATTTTGGACACAAAAACTCTGACAACTGAACCACGTGAAAAAACAGATTACAGAAGATGAAGGGTGAACATGTCCTGGTATGTACATGCGTTTCATTCAAATGTAACCTAATGTTTTCAGCAAGGTTTGGAGATCATTGAAACAAAATGTTGGACTTAATTCGGGAAATATTTCAGCAGTGGTGCTACGGCTCCAGTGAGAAGCTGAGCTGTTATTTAAATCATGTAATTCATGCGAAATGGTCACTTCTTCAAATTAAAGAAATTTATAGTTAACCAAAATAAAAAAAGAAAATCAAGGAAAGAGGCATCAAGGATATTTCAAATCCTTGATGGTTTCTCTTGGTGCAGCAGCTGACCAGAAACAAAGACCTAAAAAAACATGAGAAAATATTGAAAAAGTGCTGCTGCCACCTGAGCGACCATTGCTAAAACTAGTGGGAGTAAAGTTGCTCACCGGTAATATATAGCCTTAAGTCAAGCTACTAGCTCTTCTCTTTCAAGATTTGTCAAAGAAAAAGACAAATGTCTCAAAAACTCAGATTTTCTTGGACTTGTTGTTCAAAACACTTTCTTTAGTAGCTGACCTAAGGTACCATACCAGTTGCAACTTTAGCCTTACAGCAAGAAAACATGGTAGAGAACACATGCAGACTTTTTTTTCTCAAGTGGCCTCTGGTGGTTGGGCTTTGAATGACATGCTGGTTACGCGAGGATGACGAAGGAGAGGTGGGAAAGGCAGATGTAGTTAAACTGAGGTCTATATGTATAGATTTACTGGAATTTAGAATGGTCTGGGCAATGTGGGTTGGACCACTACTACGCCAGGTTCCGTGCGTTCGTAAGTAATTTTCGACCAGCCAGAGTTTTTCATTCAGCCTTTGCTGTACCTTCTTACTATGCATATCTGAAACAAAGAATGGAAACATTATTTCAGATCTCTTCTCTTTGGGCCACTCCTCACATTCCGTACACACCTTCATATACAGTACTATACAAATAGACAACAGAACAGTAGACAGACAGACCGTCACTCATCGGAACATTTTCACACAGACACTTCCAACAGTCTCTTGAATTTATTAAGTCACAGTTTTAACAAGTTGCAAAAGAATGCAGAGACAATTAAATCCTGAGGAATTTGGGCAACCAATAGTTTCCCTATATTAACGGTAAAAAAATTTGGCAACGATTTGTCAAGAATGATTCCTTCAAGAATAATGCCATCTTTCATGTTTACAGTGCTTTGAGAAATTATGAACTTTTTCTTATTTTGTATCACTACATCCACAAACATCAATACATTTTATGGCAGGTTATGTAATAGACCAATACATAGTAATGGATCACTGAGAGGTTTGATAGAAATTGATTGTTTCAGAAATTAGAAATGAAAAGATGTGGGACTTGGTCTTCATTACACTGGTTCTTCACTTATGTTCAATAAAAAAACACTGAGGCGTTGATTTAAATTACACACAGGTGGACTTTCCCATTTTTAACTCCACTATAAAGCTACCCAGAACTTTGTGTTGGTCAGTCTGATAAAATATTAGCATTTTTGTCCAAGTTTGTGGCTTTGTTGTGACAAAATCTAAAAAATTCAAGATGTTGTACAATATTTTTGATGCACTTTGCAATCTTCTTTAGATGTATTTCAAAAGGAACCACTGATCCATGTTTTTAACTAAACCAAGATGATAATTACTGATTTTTCTTGTTTCTTTGTCAAGAAGCAAGAGAATGAATTTCATCCAGACAAGTAGCAGACACCCAAAACTTACGATCTATCTGGTCGGCAAACACTTCTCCATAGATCATCCAGTAAGGCATGAAGAAGATGTTTCTGGCCAGCATCCAGGAAGGATCTTCATTAGGATTAAGGATGGCCTGGCGTGCCACCCCAAAACTCATTAGCACTACTAACATGATGATGACAAAATACATCATGTCGATCATCTGACAGCAGGAGGGAAAAGAAATGGGGAGGGGGAGTTAAGAAATGGCCAGCATAATATTAAAAACATAAAGCAGAAAAAAAGCAGCACCAATATGTTCTGATAAATAATTTTCTAAAGTTTGCACTTTTAGCCATGTAAATCTGGTCAAACAAAATAATTCATGAGTTAAATATATTTATTGATTTTGGATTATTTTAATATTGATTAAATAACTTAAAAGACCGAGGAAGCGCACTACTAAAAAAAAAAATCCTAAATTCATTTAACTAGTAGTCTCACTAAGTCTGTACATTTTGATTCTAAAAAAATCACATATTCAGAAGAAAATTTAAAGTACCACATTTCTTTGGCATCAAGACATCAACACTGATACTTTGCAGATTTCCTTTTGACAATAGTTTAACCTATTCCTACAACAAAGCTGAACTTATGTATTGCGATTCACACATACATTTGGAAAATCTATATGAATACAGTTTTTAAATCAATTTCTCACTTGAATTGCTTAATGCAAACCAAATGTAGCACTTTGGATGAAAATAACATTATGTTTTTTAAATCGTTTGTAGGAACAAAAATAATGTACTTAATTTATAAAAATCATTGTTTTCCACCTTTTTCTCCAAATATAAGTTTCATGTAAATCCAAACTCCTCTCTCTACTTAGCAGCTAACTTTCATAATAAAACCTTAAAGTCCGCTGATAAACAGTCAGAAGCTAAGTCAAGAATTAGGTCGTTACTGATTTAGATCTATGTACATAAATCTATTGCTATGATTTTGCACTTGTTACAGGTTAAAAGAAATTTAATATTTTATCTTTGATCTGCTTTAGAGATTACATGTTTGCAATAATGGAATAAACAGCAACCATAGGTAATCAAAATCAGAAAATAAACAGGTTTAAAAAATGAACCTATATTGTAGAGTATATATTTGCAAAATAATAACAGAGACAGGAGGAAAACAAAGTAAACCCAACCCCTGTCTCCTCTCACCATCTTGCCAATCATCATCACATAGGGACCCAGGTACTTGTTGACCCCGAAGATGTCAAGAAGCCTGATGTACCAGTAGATGATGTTGACACAGTATATGACCCGCCCATAGCTCATGAGTGGCGGCTCCTGGAGGCGCAGGACCATGCCAACGGAGAAGATGAGGATAGCCATTAGATCGGTGATATTCCAGTACTCTTGTAGCCACACCTTCACCTTCTGTAGCAACTTTCCAGGTTCAGACATCAGGATCTAGAAAACAGAGAATATTTATGGTCAAATAAGATTCATTATAAAAAAAGATTCAAAACATTAAAGCTAAGAAACAATCAAAATAGTAGACTAGGAAAGTAAACCATCAAGATCATCACAAGAGGGCAGTATGAGCTCACCACTCAGAGTATACGACATCTGACAAAGCTTTTAAACAGTGTGGCTAAAAAATGATTTGACACAATGATTTATACATTCCATAAACTTATTTTGCAAAAAACAGCACAGACTGAAACAGAATTTAATGTATGATATATTCACAAAGTATTCTACATTTCTATGTCCTGCTTTGGTCTTTGTCACCATCCGGCACCATTTTAGCTCTGCTTTCATGTGCTTTTTACCTCTCTTCCAAAGCTCCATCACTAATTTCTTTCAAATCGAACAGATTAGAAATATCTTTATTGTCCCTCATGGGAAATTCAGGTGTGACGAAGACAGAAAAACACAGAAGAAAGCTTACAGAGGTGCACAAGACTAAATGATATAAATCTGAGGTTTTTTTTCTTTTCATATTTTACCTTTATGTACAAAAAAGTATTGTACTATTGTACAAGAACTTTTAAATGAAATAAACATAAATCTGCCCTCTGCAAATGATGTAACTTGTTAAAAACTTAGTGGATTTATGGATCTCATATCGTTCCTCCACTTCCTAATATATCTCAATTTAATGTGAACATTGTATCAGAAGCATGATCTATTACCTCTCTCATCTTTTCAATGCCATTGGTAAAGATGTAAGCAATAACAATCCATTCTTGAGGAGAAGGCCACAGGTCCATCTTGACCAGGACTATGAAGTTAAACAACATTAGGTATCCAACATACGCCATCTGCATGAAAATACAGATGCAGAAGTGAAATGAGCGGTGAGAGGTTTGTTCCAGCACTTTTAATGAAGATAAACATAATACATGAAACCAGCATTACAATGTATAATAGTTCCTTAAAAATGGAGTAGGGGAGTTACTGTAGACTTTACAGGTACAATTTAGGGCTAAAAGCAGTCAATATTAATTTTAATATAAAAATCTCTTTATATCTGCAGTTAATATAAATCCTAATAAGCTAAACTCAAAGGGTGGCCTAATGGCTGGTCTAGTTACTAGGACCATCAATTTTAAAACTTTAATTGCCTGTCTGGACCTAACTGGTAGGTTAAATAAAAAAAAAAGAAAGAAAAAATTTTTTTTTTCCAGTCAGGAAACAAACACACTATACATAAACCATAACTGTTATGCTGACAACAAGAAGCCTTGAAGTAGAAGTTGTCACGGTGTGTAGAAAACTGAGTAGACAATTTTCAGGGTCAGTGAGATGTAAAAAGCAACAAAAAACATGTCAGTCCTCTTGAAAGAAGCTTTTTTTTCTACAGTGTTATGTTGGTTGTATATACAAGCTGTTTGAAAAGGAAATAAAGCTGTCATAAATAAAAACAGTTGGAAACAGTTGTTGTTTAATTGTCTTTGTGAGAGTTCAGTTCTGTCTTTTTTAGGACATGCAACACTCAAAACATCTTAAAATGTGAATGCATTAATAATTTCAGATTTGTTTCTTTTCAAGATGATCGTGAAAATAAATGAAACAAATAAAAAATGTTTAGTTTTTTCTCTACCTAAATAACTTTGGGCTTATTCAGAAATCAGTATTTTGTCTATTTCATAATGAAAATTTGATTGTTAAGATTTTTTTTGTGGGGGTTTTAATCAGAAAGCAAAAAACAGGCATTGAATTAGTATCTGTAGTTTATCCACAAACCTTTGGAAAAGAATTATCATCTATATTGGCAGGACAGCCCTTTTCTATATAAGTAATAATTTTACATAGAATCAAGCCACTACTACAGATATTGTATATTTATATAGATATAAATATATTCTAAATTATTTTTATTTTTTTGTTACCTCTTCCAAGGAGGTTATGTCTTAAGTTGACTTTGTGTGCTTGTTTGTCTCTTTGTCTGTGTACAGGATACCTTGAAAAGTTATGAGGGATTTTTTTTTGAGCTTTTTACGGCACTAGTGGCTCGTTTTTCTGACAGTAGGCTGACAGGAAAGGGGATATGAGAGAGGGGGAGAGACATGCGGGAAAGGACCACAAGCCAGATTCGAACCTGGGTCGCCCGCATTGAGGACTAAGGCCTCCGTACATGGGTCATGGTGACGATCCACATCATAATTTGCATGCAGGAATTTTTTTAAGGGATCTTTTATCATTATTTGGCAGAACAGGCATTTCCACGCTAAACCAGAGAGTGGCAACAGTGACTATCGACGGCTTCAGCATCAGTCTCAAAAATAGAGAAAAACACAGGAAAAATGAGCCATGCCTCGCTTGAAGTCTCGATTTGCTGATTAAAGAAGAAAGCAGAATGAATGAAGAAGTTGAGAGCAGAACAAACACCAGAGGCTGCAGACACACACCGTGCCTATCTATAAACATATGAAAGGATTTTAAGGAAATTGTTACCAAAGGTGGACCACATGCCAGGGACCAAATTAGATCATATGTGAGTTTTAGTTATAGTTGTAAGTCACAATATGGGGCAAAATCTGCACTCAGCGTGACTTTCTAGTTTTATTTATTTTTTCTTAAAAACTGGAAATATTTTCCGTACTTATACCATACCAACTGATCTGGATTTAATTTATTTTCTTCTCATTAAGATTCCTGCCAGAAAGATAGTAATTGCTTTTTATGTTTTAATATAACCACCCTTCAAAGACACTAAACTATTTAATAAAAAGAGAAATAATGATATTCAATTCAATATTCCTTTTTAAAATAACTGTCATGACCTAATCATGAATATTTAAAAAAATAAGAGAGCACAGTATGTTTCAA
>JAUZNJ010028856.1:0-15803 GCA_034780135.1 Jordanella pulchra | reverse complement strand
GGTGTGCAGAGGGCTCCAGCCCAGGAGACCCACGGCGCACTCTGCTGGAGGAAAGATGGAGCAACAGGCTCCGGATCTCAGACAGTACAACTTAGGTCAGGTCCTAAGCTCTTCACAAGAGCAACAGGAGTAACAGGAAAACAGATACCCAGCTCGCATGAGCTGGCAGGCAAACTCCGGACTCTCACAGTTCCGGCCCAGGTCAAGTCTCAGCTCTTCACAAGAGCAACAGAAAATCAAAGACCCAGCTCGCATGAGCTGGCAGGCAGATAACGGATCCCAACAGTGGTGTTATTCTTGCAACATATAATTTCTTATAATAGTATCATAACTATTTGTTACAGTTTTTGTATTGGTCTAAAAAGCTTATATTTGTGTTTCTCTTCTCAACAGAACAAAGATAAAAATGACATAAAAACTATATTAGTTGAAAGTAAATATAAACTGTTTTGTAGCCAAAGACAAAGATAAAGCTATGTATACATGGGCTTTTTGTGATTATTTTTACATAGGCAAAGCTTTATACCTAATGTCAGATTTGGGCTTTTTTTAAGCTTATGCTGAAATAAGAAACAGACCTGAATTTGTTTCTCCAATGATGAACATAGGACTTATAATAGTGTTATAGACACTGGTTGATTATTTAAATTTGTGAAGCAGTAAAAGGATCTGCAAACCTTTTTCAGTGCAGGATAATTCACATTTGTTCTTTTCATTCAGCTCTTTATAAAATGATACAGATATAACTAACTGGTGTTAGCAGGTTAAGCTATCTATTCAGAAAGCCTAAAGCTAACAGCTTAACAGACATTGTTTTGAAAACTATTTTACTAAATGAAAAGAATTGGTAGAACGATTGTAGGTCCCCACCCTACCCAACATTTTAAATACTAATTTCTTCCAATGAAAAGAGGAAGGAGTCTTTCCTTCTGCCAGTAATAATATGCTATAACAGATTGGGGAGGGGCATCACTGCCTAAAAAAAAACGCATCGTCAAAGTGCTTTTTCATCATTTCACAGTTTTTCTTCCCCATTTTACTTAATTTATTCAATCTTCCTCCACCCTAAATTAGAAACACTGGCTCCACACGTGCACATACAGAAAGCCAGCTTAGGTAAAGCCTAAAACAGAATCAGAAGATAATCAGCATCAACCAAAAAAAAATTCAAACAACTGAACAAAATATCAACACTTCTACATTTTATTAAACAATAGTTGCACATGTACAGTTCTTCTTTTCTTGCACACTTTAATTCAACAATTTAATCAATCGAAATAAAACAATGAAAAAACACAAAAAGTAAAACAAAAATTCTAAGCCTTTGATGTCACTCAGTAAAACTTCTTGTGATCTAAGTTAATGAGAGTTTGTATTTTTCAACTCATTCTAGGATTTAAACATACCTATTATTCAGCCCATCCTAAAAGAAATAAAACTATGTGCTCAGGTATAAGGGGAACATAACGTTGTTTGAATTAGCAGCTTGTTTAAAACAGTTTTAATGTAAGAGTCCATTACAGTGCACAATATATTACATAGGTTTATACAGCAAATAAAACAGAAATTAAAATGCTGTATTTTTAGCGAAGACGGCATTGCAGAGATTCTAAACTCTAACAATAATTTATTATGTCAAATGCTAAATCATAACATTGTTTCTTGTGTTTTACCTGCAGTCAAAAAGGCCAGAGACCTCTTTGTTTATTTTTCTCTCCATTTTACAAAACAATTTTTATCAAAATCACTGAAAAAAAAAAAATTTGCAGCCGTTCACTTCCTCTCAGAATATGTAAATCAATACCGTAGAATAGTTCTTTTCCTGTATTGGCACAATGCTTTTTTTTCTCAAAGAACAAAAGAATAACACTGTATTTACCAAGAAATGTTCTGCTAAACTTTTTGTGGGACTGCTGAAAAACCTGTCGTTTGAAAAACTTTAAATTTTAAAATCTGCATCGTCAAATGTTCCATAAAAAGAGACATCCATTTAAAAAGCTGCTTGGTTAAGTCTTTAACTCAAACGCTGGGTTTATGCATTTCGGACAGAAGTTGTTTCTCTTTACAAACAAAAATAAAAAGACTAGAAACTAATCCAATTAATTGGCTAAGAGGAGACGATCATTTTGAACTACAGGTCTACAATCATCCGACCATCTTACTTAAACCTCATCTTCAGGATGAAATAATTAAAGATGTTGCATAAACTTGTGCTCTATTCTCATATAAATGTCAGTGGGTTATATTAACAACTTTAGTTCCAAATACACCCCTAGCTTGTACACTTAAGCTAACATTAGCCCTTTAGCTGCTAAGTAGTTAGCACAAGCTAATTTTTTTTTTATCAAATAATTGGTCACATACTCAGTATAAAGAGATTATTTCATCTAGGATTATACACTGAGTATGAATGTTGTTATCCAATTTAAACGCTTTCTGAGTAAAAATCCTCTCAGGCAATCTGGGCTATGGGTAAACATGCATTATCCTTTACACTTAAGTACTTGCTCATCAGTTTATTTTCCTTTGTTATAAATTACTTTAATGTATTGTAAAGCTACATCACTAAAAAAAAATGCTCCAATCAACGTGTGTTTAATTTAAATTCTTGTTATTTTGCAAAAGAAAAGGTATTTGTAATTTCCTATTTTTTCTGTTTTGTTATGATCACTCTTTGGGACAGTTGATTTAAAAACTGAAAAGATTAGGACACTTGATCAACCAAAAATGACCCCCAGTTAGAATAGAGTTGTTGTTTTTTTGTTTGCTTAAAAAAAAACAAACAAGAAAAAAGTATATCTCCACTGAGATGACTAAATAAAGCTATCATAGAAAATCCTGATGATCTACAGCACCCTACTGTGGACCAAACCATGTTAATTTGATGACCACACACAGACCAGACTTCACATACAGCCACTTTAAACTCCAACATCATAACTTGCATCCACTGAGTTTTCTTATGAAAACAAAAAGTTCATGTACCCCACAAAGGCATGTGTCCTTTCTAAAAACGGCCTGATTTGAAAAATATACTTTTAGGAAAACTAGTTTGAAGAACATCCTGGTTTCTGTTGATTTTTACAGAGGAACCTTTTTTAATGGGGAGGCTGTGGCACATTAGCTACATAATTTCATGGAGGGCTTGTTTTAAATGGCCTCTGACAGTGTTAGTGGTACTCCAGTGGTATCACTTTTTTGGGAACAAAGTAGGGTAACATTGTATACCCAAAATTTTGGTAATTAAATTACTTTACTTGATCATAGTAATGGCCTTTCCTGCTTTATCTAAGTCATGTTTGCTGGTGTGTTACAAAGGTTGTGATCTGTAAGCCTGCATGCACGCAGGACGCCTGTCTGTGTCCTTCCCATAGAGACTGAGTTTTGTTTTGTACTTAGGAGATGTCACTGCATCCCACTTCTGTTTATTTAAATAATTGTATTTGCTATCTCATTTCCAAATCTGTTTTAATTCACAGCATAAAATGACCAGAACTTTATTTTCATTCCATTGGCTACTTGTTTTTTTTTTGTTTTGTTTTGTTTTGTTTTTATATATCAAATGAAAAACTGGTTTTGTTCTCAGGAGAAGATATTTTTCCTCATGTTTACCAAAACGGTATGAAACTTGCATGTTGCTACTTCTAACAAACCTTATATAGACTAAATAATGTGACAGGTGGCAGGCTGGTAAAACTATGATGTGTAATAATGTTAAAATTTGGGGGTTTTTGTAATGACTTCACGTTGGAGAATGAGTTCAGTCCCTTTAGTTAAAATCAGCCTTTTAATTAGTTAGCATAAGCTAGTTCTAGCTGTATTCAAAAATAAAAATGTTAAGAATTCGTATATGTGGGCAATATTTTATACATTTGACATCCAAAATGATTTGTCAGTAAAGGTTTTGGTTATTTTTCTTCTGTGTTTCTGTGGTTTTAGATGCATTTCCCTTTGTTCCCACAAAGACACCCAGTGATTTAAAAAAATTTTTAGTTTTTCTACTTATATTTTATTAATAAACAGAAAGAAATATCATGATGAGATTTTAATCTTGGAAAACCTAAACTCAGGAAGTATGTTGGTCTGAAATGGTTTGTGTGTAGAGTTATGAAAGGGAAGTATGAGATGTTAAAATGGCCACTCATGGGGGCAAAATAGGTTATGAATTGAAAAAGAATTGGCTCACATCACAAGGTTTTTGTAATAGTTTTCTTAGCAATCATATCTGGGGTCTTTCTGTGAGGCGTTTCCATTTTCCTCCTGTGCATATGTAGATTTTGTAATAATATTCTGGTGTCTTTCTACAATCTAAAAACATGCATGTTAGAGAAATATGTCTTGGTAGGTGTGCAATGTGATTTTTTATGTTTGCTGTGAGCTTTTCTCTAACCAACCTCTTGAGCCCTGACTGCTGGAGCTAATCTAAGATTATAAAACCTAATAAACTTACACTTAGTCAAACCCATTAATCAACCTTGTGATTTAAAAATCAATCCAGGCCTTAATCAGTCCGTTTTTACCCAGGTTTGGGTTAACAAAATTACTTGAATTAGGCTGTTTCTAACCAAGCTGTTTTTTGCAGAGACTGTGACATATCAGTACATAAAAATATGCAATCTACAAGAAATCAAATAAATACTAAGTCATGACGGAGAATATGGGCCTGTCTACTTTTTAAAGATGGACTCCTCATCAGGCCTAAAGGGACAAAAAGTGATTCCAACAAAAAAAAGGCTGCTGATTGATCACACAAACACAATATATGGACTACTGCCTTCACTTTAAATGTCTTTTTGGAATAGGTTGAGCATTCAAACTTCCTGAGAAGTCCACCTCCATGATGTCCAAGTTCCTTCACAGTGAGATTCCACATTGGTGATAAAGTGTTTGTGCTTCTCTGTTAGGATAAACAAAACATCTGCTGTTTCTATGAGAACTGTCGGTCACCCTCTCCTCCATAAAGATAATTATTGGTTCCAGCTGGTTGCACGTACTCTTCAGTTTTGTCCCAGTCTGAAACCCAGCCCCCTCCTCCTCCATTGGGATCTGACGCCTGGTTCATGGCTCCATAACCAACTCCACCACTCGTACGATACAGTTCCTCTGTCTCATTTGCAAGCTCATCCTCATCCAGGATGCCACACTTCTCAACGCTGAGCTCCTCCGGTTCGGCCCAGGCTTGTTTCTCTCCCGAGGCAAAGATCCCTGCAGGGCATATAGAAATTAAGTCAGTTAATCAATAAAAGGTTCAGTTACATCCAAAAAATGATGCTGACAAACAAAAAAAAAACATTTTCTTTCCATGAAAATAACTAATGGATGAAATAGACTCACCATAGAATATAACACCTCCATAATGAACGAGCGAGGCAATCAGAAAAACACCCTGCCACTCCTCCCGCGTCTGATTTAAAAAAAAGAGAAATTGCCCAAAACCGACCGTTATCAATAGTAGATAAAAATCACCATATTGTGCAGAAATAAGATTCACAGTTTTCCTCTTAAGCTGTGTTTCAAACGGGAACTCAAGTCTGTCTGGTTGCATAATCTCCATTCTGAAAAAAACTAGTGGATGTCAGTTCCTCCTCTGGCCTTTTGTGACTTCTGAAGTCGATAAAGAACAGAGGTTATTTTAGGGGAAGAGACTTTTCTGCCTTGTTATTATTTTCCTGCACAATCAGTATAATGATAAGAAACGTAATTTCAGGCATTAAATGATGAAAGGCAGTTTTAGTTAAATTAGGGCGTCAGGTTGTTGGTTTTTCTCACTTTGGGCTTTTAATGATTTATTTGAACTTGCCTCCTTCCAGCAGCACAATAAAATATAGATCTGTATTGAATTAGGACAAGTTTACATTTATTGTGGGTTCAGGTTATCTTAATTATCCATAGTGGACTGAATATATTACTACACACCGCTCTAAGATCTGTTTAAAATCTGTTGGAGTTGCACTTTTCTTCACTCCTTGTATCCAAGCACAAACTTCTTGCACAAGTTTTGAAAGCTGGGGGCTGATTAGCTTTGTGTTGGTTTCCTGGAGCATATCTGGCCTTAATTATAGTCCACAATTTGTTTATGATAAGCTCTTTTACAGGAGCTAAGGGTTAATTTGCTTTTACTGTTTTACTATTTGCTTTGGGTTCAGGAACCTCCTGATGGATCAAAAATACTAAGTCTTAGTTTCAAACATCTGAGCCAATTTGTCCCCAACAGATGAAATAAAAACAAATGTGTATGTTTGAGAACAAACAAGGAGGTACACAGAGTTTTACATCAGCATAGACTGTAAGAGACCAGACCACGAAAGAAATGCAAAAAATCAAAATCCTCCGATGCAAAACTTTCACGGCCAATCAAGAGAAAGCTTTCAGGATTAGATTACTCATTTTATAACAGTATGTTTGGATGAAGCAAAGAGAGGCTTTAAAACTAAAACAATATTGTAGCAACATTTAAACACGATGGGGACCGAATCATCATGTGGGTCTGTTTTGTTGCCAGTGGTGTTCCTCTATTTTACGAACCTTACACATGCAAATTCTTCAACTTAACTTCAAATCAACTGGGGATTTAATCAGGTTAATGATCCTAAAAGTACACTTAGCCTTCCTTAAGATCAAGATGTTTAGCAGTTTTCCAAAGATACTTTCCATTCAGCCAATTATGTTGCTGGTGAATTATCTTTGATATAATTAAACATTTTTTTATGCAAATGTCCCTTTAAACAAGTTCATATCAAGACATATCATCAAATGTTTAACGCTACAGGTTATTATCAAGTTTTCAGGTCTGATAAGTATCTGTGTAAAGCTCCTATATATTTAAATATGCAGAGCACAAAGTAATAAAAAGTGTGGTTTCTTATCGCATATTAAAAGTGGTGCAGGGAAGCAGAAGATTAATTTGGAAAATAGAAACTAAACTGAAAGAAGACTGATAAGGAACACTGTCTGTTTCAGTATTTATTTACAGCAGTAAATACTAAAAAACGCTGAGAAAATATCTGCATTAGAATAAGAATTCAGAAAATCTGTCGGTGCATTACATGGCGCTCTCCTCTGGGTCAATTTAAAAATCTATCCTGAACTCCTTTCTTCCAATTTTCCTTAAACTAGATTGTCTTTTTATCTCCTTGATTAGTGTCATGGTCAGGTTTGCTTTTTGTCTGCTGTTTTCCCGACATCTTCAATGCGCTACAACATTATCTCGCCCAAAGTTTCACAATATGTTCTCCACCAGAACCGCCTGTCCAGCATAGCGTTGGTCATCGTGTCCCAGGTTAATTTATTAACATTTTAGATTCTATTTGAGAAAAATAGAACTGAAAAATGTATACAGAGTTCAATCCACCAAAGTGGTTTGTCTGAGTGGCCAAGATATCTGTCACTGCATCGAAGTAGTAAAAAAACTCCATGGCAGTTGTTCCTGGTGCATGTTTGAATATTGCAGGGTTTCTTTCTGTCAGCGATCCTGTTCATAACCTTTACTAACAGGTTTTCCAGGGACAGCCAATGACCGGCAGACCAGCAGATTCCCTGAGCTTTCTCCAGAAGAGCTGAAGGAGGTAGCTGGGGAGAGGGAAGTCTGGGAGTCTCCACTGAGACTGCTGCTCCTGAGGCCCGGAGCCTCAGATAAGCAGAGGACCATGTTTACAGCTACATTGAAAGTTGCTGTAGAAACAAAATCTATTTACTTAGATTAGAACCAGTTTAGGAACTAAAGAAAGGGTTAAATGCAGCCCCTGAAGGGAACCAAATCTCAGTGCTCCAGGGAACCAAGCACTGTAAAAGAGCTCTACCATTTCTGATGAGTATTGTGGTCAAATGTGATTAAAAAGGCCAGGTGCAAAGAGTTAAGGGACATTTATTGACACTAAAGGTTTTCACTGTGAGTTTTGTTTTTTTCCACAGTGGAAAAAGATTGATTCAAATGTGTCATTAAAGGCCCAAGATTGATTTGACATTTATTTCTATGATAAATGTTTGTAACCTTTGACAAGAACTGTATATTTACATCACAGAAAAGCATCTCTTCCATAAATCAAAAAAAAAAAAACAGAAACACACATTCAAGATCATCTCTCACCTTATTTTTTGTCATTGCACCAACTATGAGTGGGCAAACCATGCCAGACAGCGTGCCCACACCGTTGGATATACCCATGAGGATACTGGCATATCGAGGTGCAATGTCAAGGTGGTTGACATTGAAACCTTATGAGGAATGAGAAAATTACTGTTGTCATGATGATAAAACAATGCTTACTTATTGTCTGCAAATTAAAGGCTGAACTGTGTTTTACCTGAAATGGCAAAACCAGAGAACCCAACAGCCAGCACCAGGAACGTGATGGCGACACCCTTTGTGTGCGAGAAGCCGACCACCAGCAGAAGGGTGGCCTCCATCCCAAACCCTGCAAAAAAAGAGCAGAAGACAGAGCTAAACAACAACAAATAAAAACATTTCAAGCCTAAATGCAAACTGTTCTCATAAATAAAGACGATTTAATTGCTTTTAATTTGGCTTCACCGTTAACTGGACAGTTTTTTTATTTTGCTGCTTGATATGCATGTACCAAGTGCTTCCCCATTTCACCCTGGTATCAATATTTTGCTGCAGCTTAAAAATAGCTGATAGAGGCAGAGCTCCTGACTAACACTTAGTCATCATTTGTTTCATGTGTGCAGTGGTGTTTTCGCACCAGGGCTCAAACAAGTTCCTCTGTAATTAGGTTTCCGTGACTGAATCTTTGGTGCTCATAATGAAACTCATCCAAAGGCAGAGTCAAAGCAGGGTATTAACAGAAAAGTTCCTGATAGCCTCTAAGTGAAAACAACCTTCTTCCTTCAAATAAAAAAGCATTATTCAAAATGTTAAAATTCATATCCAGAAATGCATCCTTTTTCTGATCTTACAACAGCTTACAGTGTCTGTTAAATCTTCTTAATTTCTTTATGCATTAGCTCATTCTCCTTCTAGTTCACCCTTACCTCCGCAGTTCATCATCTTCCTGACATTTGTGGTGGTCATGATCTGATTAGAACGCAGATAGTCAGCGATTTGGCCTCCAATAGGCACAATGATGGTCATAACCAGATGAGGAAGAGCAGAAAGGATTCCCACCTAAATGCATTGGAGAAAATGAACCTATTATCACTGATGAACAACAACCTTTATTACTGGCTTGTAAAATTATTTGACTGAAAACTGACATCTATGCCTTTAAAAGAATGGCTTCGAAAGTATTCATACCCCCAGAATCCTTTCATATTCTCTAAACCAAACACTGCTCTTTATTTGAATTTTATGTGGCAGATCAACCATAAGTTGTCTATAATCTTTAAAAAAAAAAGATGATTTTTTTCTTCTTTTTTTTTTGTTTTTTTATTGGTATGAACACCTAAGCAAGGCAAAAGTTGAATTACCTTGCTTATTTCAAACCCAAACACTTCTTCGAAGTATGCAGGCTGGCTGATGAGAAGCAAATAGAAAGTCCAGCTTCTGCAAAAATTAGCAACAATGATGGCGTACACTGGCATAGAGGTGAAGAAGGCTCTCCATGGTGTGTTAAACTTCTGCAAAACAAACGGGGGGGGGGTTTACAATTTTAGTTACTTTATTTTGCACAAAAAATACTTTGACTATAATCAGATTAAAATATTATTATAAGGGTGTAAAAAAAACAACAGAAACTAGAACGGTGATCAGTTGGAGGGTGGGGGAGTGGAAACTTTTTTTTTTTTTTTGCTTGAATGCAGATGACCACAGATAGTTTCTAAATCTGTTTACAGTAAAGTCATTGTATTAAACTGACTCAGCAGGAGCTTCTGTGCTCTCCACCTGCTTTGTTTTAGGATCATGCAGTCATAGTGTCCAAATAAACGTTTCTAAATTACCGTCAGAAATTTTATTCAAAGCTTCTGGATTATCAGGAAAGCAGCCATTGAATCAGGGCCTCCACTGACCGTTACTGTATGCTGAGCTGACTCGCCGATGCTCTCCTCTATATAGATCCTCTCCTCTTCTGTGATGGTGGGATGAGCCGCCGGACTCTCGTAGGAAACCAGGATCCAGAAGCAGTACCACATCACACCAAAACTTCCTGGAGGGAGAAGAATTGAGAGTCGCTGTAAGAAGTGAATGTGGAAAAAAAGTTCAAAGAAAATATTCAGGGAAGGTGTGTGTTTTCTTTTTTAAAGGAATTTACATTTGGACTCACAGGTTTACAGATTTTCTGTTATATTTATGAAAGAAAAAAAATCTCACTTCCTGTTTTGCATACTGAATAACAAAAGTTCATTATCGGGATACCAACATTTATAGACAGGAAAGTCTGTGGTTTTCCTGTCCATTTAGTTTTAAAGCACATCCGCCTTTTTACATCGCAGAGTGCAAGCTACAGAACTGTCTCCTGTAAACAAGGCATTTGTTTTGCTTTCTGAGAACATGTAAAGGGCAAAAAGTTTTTTTACCGTAGACATAGAAAACCGAAGACCATCCTGAGTACTGGACCAGGATTCCAGCTAAAGGCATGGCGATCACAGCACCTGCATACGAGCCTGGCACAGAAGAATCATGTGTTTTAAACTGGATTCTATTTAGACATTTTAAATCTATAAAGTCCATTTATGTATATAATTCTTGTTCAGGTTTTTAAAGCTTTAGGCAACAGCTACGTATCTCTCATTTGATATTAAAAAAAACACCTCATCATATTATTTTTGTTGATTGAAGTGGTTGTAGTCAGAAAAAGTGGTTTGATCTCCACTGTGGCCTTATTAGGTAGAGATCTTGAACTCACCACAGAAGGCTGTTGTGGCCAAGCGACTTCTCTCCAGAGGAGGAGCCCATTTTGCCCAAATACCATGACAGGCCGGATATGAAACCCCCTGCAAGATAAGACTGGTAACGTCAGCTTTATCAAACACCTAAAATACATACAGAACTTTGTGAAAGTATTCATACCGCTTATATAATTTCACATTCTGTCAAGTTAAAACTGCAGACATTAAATATTCTTCACTATGAGTGACAGAAAACCCCTAAGTTACACATTATCATGAGGTGGAGAGAAAAAGTTTACATAGTTTGCTAAGCTGAAAAAGATAAAACTACTACGTATTATTGAGCGTTGCTGAATTAACTTCACAACAAAACTTTATGAGGACTTCAGCTGCAGATTCTGTACGATAATCGATGAACAACAAGAACACATATAAACCAAAAACTTCAGTTTTATGTGTATTTTTATAAATAATCCTTAGAAATAAGATCTGCCACTGACTGTAGTTCTGGACTTTGACTAGACCACTATTAAAGATTATTCTGCTTTGATTTTAACCATTCATTGTATCTCATGTTGGATGTTTACGGTGGTTTTCCAACCTTCATCCAAGCAGCATTTTATAGATTTTCGGATTTAGCTTCATCTATCTTCAGCTTATCTGTCCCTGCCTGGTAGAATCCCACAGCATGATGGTACCACTGTGGGGATTCTAATATTCAAGTCTACTTTTATATTTAAAAAAATAAATGTTATTCTCAACAAAAAATAAAAAATGCCATAAATAAATTCCATAAATTAAATGCCATAGTTTACAGTTTTATAAAAGGGGAAAACAAAAACAAGCATAGGTTTTGTCTGGTCAGGTTGATCGAGTTTTAGTCTTGGTTTCAGATGTTGAGATGATGGACAGATCAAAGCTTTGGGAGATGTTTAAATGTTGGGATGTCAGTTTAGAGTCTAGCCCTTTAACTTCTCCTGACCTTTCTGATTTCCTTGGTTATCATGACGCCTGTTCTGTTTTCTAAAGAACCTCTGAGGCAGGAAACAGAACAGCTGCAGTTGCTGCTGGACTCTCTTTACTAATCAGTGCTTGGACTAGTAGGAATACACATTTTCAGGTTTTTATTTCTTAAATATTTTGAATGTAACTGTGGTAGAAGAAAAGTGTTCATATACACACATAGGGGGATGAACAATTTGGATACACTGCCAAAGTGTTTCCTTTTATTGTTCTCCTGCTAATATGAAGCCAGATTGATGCATGGCTGCCATATCAGAGTTTGTTTAAGTCTATCATTGAAGTTTTGAGTTGAGATAAAATATATTAAAGTTTCATGGGAATTCATGTTTTTTTCCATTGCAGGAATTTAGCCATTTTCAGGCATTTAAGGGGACTCATGTACCTCCACCAGTCCTTGAAATATCCTCACAATGATCACGCAGCCAAAGTGCATCCGTGCTGCTGTAGGGATGAGCATATTCAGGCATGACGTGGCAACTATAGCAAAGCCAAAAACTCTGCAAGAGACAAAGAGCAGAGGAAGGTCACTTTAGAAACACCTGGACCACTCTTAGAAGGTAAAAGTTAGGGAGAATAAACTGACCTGTTTGCTGCAAACTTTTGACAAATGAACCCTCCAGGGATTTGGGTTACAATATATCCCCAGAAGAAGGAGCCATGGATCATCCCCACTGTCTCTGGATCCCAGTTGAACTGAGCTTTCTGTGGGAATAGAAAGAAAAATCATTGAACTTTCTGTTTCACACAAAGGATTAACTCTCTGTCATAAAGCTTATCCTCTCAGTGCTGGATCTCAGATAAGTCAGTTTTTACACATTCAGTGTAAAGCAGCGCAGAAAAAGAAACCCGTTAAGCTACCCAACAGTGACACCTACTGTAAACCCAATATTACTTCATCTAATTTCATTTTTTTCAAGTTGCTTTTAAATATAATTGAATTTAATACAATCCTTGATATTTTTCACTTTAATCTAATAGCTTTAAAGGTATAACATTTTAAAGACTTTGATGCTGATTATTAGTTCATCTATTTCTTCTTATCCTTCCCCCCTTCTAGGTGAAATGTTTAGATTAATCATTCATCTTGACTACACTACGTGAGAGTCAGTATCTATCAGTTGGTTTCACATGCTAAAGCTTGGTCTCTGTGAAGGTAACACTCTGAATTTTAAATCTAAGTGGACAAACTCAGTCAAACAGTAACTATTTCAGAGCTGGAAAAGCTGAAGCACAGAAGTTTAACTACTGATTTTTTTTTTTATGTAACGTATTATCTTACATAGAGAGCTAAGGTAAGGACTCAGAAATCAAACTTATATGTAAAAGTCTACTAACTGAAACTATAATTATGATTAAATATTTATGGTTGCTATGTCCGGGCCTGGACATAGAAAAGGGTGTTTTTACTCCATCAGTTGAATTTCCTGTTACTCATTTGAGGGTAAAAGCACACTGATCACTTTAGAAGTCATATTCTTCTGTTTGATAAAGTTTTTTTTTTGCTTGATTTATTAGTGCAGATTTTTTTCCCTTGTCTCAACAACCAAAGCTTCATATGGTGTAAAACATATTTAACATAAAAGGCAGAGTTTTGATTGAAATATGTGCAACATGTTATCCTGTTTCTACTCATTATTACTGATGCAACAAAAAAATTAACCAGATTTCTTTGTTTATAATTTCTTTGAATGGAGACAGCCTTTTTTTTTCCCCCGATTTCTCCTCACAGGACTCAGTAGCACGTGAGCTTTTGTTATATACAGACATAAACCATTTCAGTTTGAGTTGTGTTAAATTGCTAAACCCAGATGAAGCAGGACAGCTGTTAACCTTCCATTATTATAATATCACTGGAAAAAAACGAAAGGTTAAAGGTAATGCAGGTAAAACTGAATCTCCTCTTGATGTTAAAGCTACTGCTTCACATCTAGTAGATACAGGAAATAGAAAATGTGATAGATTGCAGGTTTCTCTTTGTATTTCCTGATTTTTTGCACATAATTAACCTCCATGGAAATCTTCAGTTTTTAGCAGATTAACATTAACTTTGATGGTGTTTGGAAATGAATGAAGTGTTCAGGAATAATCTTTGTTTTAAAAAGGCAAAACAATGATCTTTAACAAGTAAAAGAAAGAAAGTATTTTGGGGGTAACAAGAAGCAACATTGCAAACTCTAACAGAAATCGCTGCGATGAACTCCTTGCGGTTTTGTGCAGGTATCACTCACCACTACGACCTCCTTGTTGTCCCTGAAGATGGTGTGGCTGTTGACCATGCTGACAATGGCCACACCCAGGTTACACCTGATACCAAATGAGATGCAGAAGCCAATACCGGAAAGGATGGCGATGATGTAGCGCCTGGGCAGGCCGAAGCACGTGCAGTCCACCACTGGCATCTCCTTCTCCTGCACCAGCTCAGGCCGGCCCTCAGCCGACAGCTCAATGGTTTCACCATTTTCCTGTTTCTTCTCTATCGCCCTGCAAGAAGGAGTTCAGAAAGATGTTTCCCACCTATGATCACACAATGTTGCTTTATACATACGTGCAACACATACTTCTTCAACACATTTAATTCATTACATCAAATACATCGGCTCTAACAATAACTTAGCTCTCGTAGTTTCCGTGCTGTATATCTTTTAAAAGTCTAAAGTTTCCCAAACTTTGTGATAAAGGGTTTGTCTGCTGCTTTATTCTGGGGAAAAATCATCTGAATACAGATGCCTGACAGTTTCTTTGGCTCTCAGTTTGAGAGGCAGTTTTAAGCCTTAACAAGGGAACTTCATTGCAGGCATCTGTTAGCCTTCCTCAACAGGATTTTACAGAAGCTTTTGATATATTTCAGGCTTTTTTATTTGCACATATTTATCCCTGACAGAACTGACTGATAGCTGGGGAAAGGTGTGGTTAACACTACGGAGCTCACACCAATGTATGCTTCTCTTCTCTTCTTCTTCGTGTTCCCTGTGAAGCTCTGACCTTTGTCTGTTTCCTGTCTGACAAGCATCAAATATGTATCCAAAGAGGGGTAAATTAAAGATGATTTGAGAAACTCTGAGCTCACAGAGCTGACTCAGACCCTCTGGGTCTGTTTGATAAAGAACAGAAACCTTTCCTTCTCGCTGCCTGATGGTACCAAATATCTGTGTACGGATGGAGTGAGTGTGTACAATGGCATGAAAAAATATTTGCCCCTGACAGTTTTTTTTCTCTCTCTCCTTTTTTTTTTTTTTGCTGAACTAAAATGTTTCAGATCATCCCAATGATTTAAGATCAAGCTGACATAATTGGAGTTACTACAGAAATACTTTTGAAATTATGATTTTATTTACCGTATTAAGGAAAAGACATTGGTAGTTTGAACTTTTTTAGCCCAAATCAAGACATTTCAATCAGATATAAGTCAAGGCTTTGACTAGGACATTCCAGAGCTCTAATTTGTTGTTTTTTCCTGAACCATTTAGAGATAGATTGGCTGGTGAACCTTGGGTCTTTGTTTTGCTTGGGCTTAAAATCACATTATGATGTTTGGAGGAATTTCAACTAAAACAATCAACTAGGTCCTGAAGTGACAAATCAAACCCAGGTCATCATAGGCAAGGCAATCGTATTTATATAGCACAATTCAGACCATTCTGGGCTGTACGGTGGGGCAGTGGGTAGCGCTGTTGCCTTGCAGCAAAAAGATTCTGGGTTCAATGGGGTCTTTCTGCATGGAGTTTGCACATACATGCATACCCCGGGTACTTAGGTTAATTGGCATCTCTCAATTGCCCTTAGGTGTGATTGTGTGCGTGCATGGTTGTATGTCTTTGTGTGTCTATGTGTTGCCCTGCGACAGACTGGCGTCTTGTCCTGGGTGAACCCCGCCTTACGCCCGAAGATAGACACCGGCCCAACCGCAACCCTGACAACCCAAGCGGGAGATAATGGATGGATGGATGGATGGATGGATGGATGGATGGATGGATGGATGGATGGATGGATGGATG
>JAUZNJ010028855.1:0-15804 GCA_034780135.1 Jordanella pulchra | reverse complement strand
ATGAAAATTGGTTTCATACAGACTTTCAGGCATAAGCCTGTAGAAATATTTAAACAGGGTAAAGGAACAAAAACAACTATAAAGATCTTTGTCATAAGAAAGGCAGTGTAAGAAAAGCTGTAGTCAGAGAATCAGCAAAAAAAAAACATGGAGGAGGTGCAGAGAGCTCTGAGATATTTTGATCTAAGCTCCAGCGTAACACCAACCAAAAACCAGAGCACTTCTTCCAACCTTTAATCTCAAACGACTCATACGAAACCACTCATAGAGAATTTGGTCTCTGCAAATACCTGTTACATAAGTTAAACCAGACAAGTGGCCAAGAAAGTAACAGATTTAAGGCTAAGTAAACAGTTTTTGTTCTTTTTTTCAGAATCAGAAATACTTAAATAATCTCAGAGGGAAATTACTTTTGTTGTCACTTGAGGGAGGCATTGTAGAGATTGATGACCACAGGCACAGGAATGATTTCCTGTGGCGCTCAGTGGTGCATCTGGGTAGAAGGAGTCTTCTGCTGAAGGAGCTTGTCTGCTGGACCAGGATTTGAGTCATTGTCTAAGATGGACTGAAGCCTGGACAGCATCCTCCTCTCTGTGATGGTCGTCAGAGTGTCCAGCTCCTCCCCCACTACATCACCGGCCCTGCTGATCAGTTTGTTCAGTCTGTTGTAGTCAGTGACCCTCAGCCCACTGCCCCAGCATGTGACAGCAAAGAAAAGCATGCCGGCAACAACAGACTCATAAAACATCCTCAGCATTGCCCCACAGATGTTAAAGGACCTCAGCCTCCTCAGGAAAAAGAGTCGGCTCTGGCCCTTCTTGTAGACCGCCTCATTTCCATTCATTTTTATAAAAAAGGTTTATCCTATAGAACAATTTAAATAATCCATAAATTTTATTCTAACTCAAGACTGAAATAATTAGATAGAAACATCCAATTTGCCTCCCGATGTCCATTACTGACATCCACAGAACACATATCACTTGATCTAATGATGAAATATAAAGATATACAACAAATGCTTTGGTGTTATGAAATTCATTGAACAGGTTACAGGATTGTAAACAGTTTAGTGAAGCCATCATGATAGTCTCTGTTTTTATTTATAAAGAATTAGCTGGATTTTACTTAGTAATAATCTAGCTACCAATAAATATCAAACAGGTTGGATCAATGTTTGGCTTTAAATGTCATCTTGAAACTAATTTCATTTCTTTGCTGATGTAAACCTCTGCTTACTTTATTAGTTTTATTCCATTGCTGGTAATAGATTTTAAATTGACTAGATTTTTGTATTTAACGTTTGTTTCCTTACAATGAAAGTTTTCATTTTTATTTATCTTTAATTTATTGTTCATGTTTTTAGTAAAGCACTTTGGTCCCTTCTGTAATTTAAATAAAATTGGATTTGCATTAAGAGGCTAGTTCTTTGTATACCAGTATGTTAGCCTATGAGTTGATTAATGAGAGGAGCACCAACCTGATTTTCTAAATTAATCTCTGCTCCTCTCCGTTTACTTAATAAATTTTATGAAAACCTTTATTTAATATGATTTTTTTCTGATTTTAGGGAAACAAAAACCTTTAGGAAAACAAAAACTTTTTGCTTCAAGGCATCAGTGCTACAAACAGTTCCCTGATGCAGTCTGACCAGAAGATTCAAGAGATCACTTTGACAAAACCAGTTTGAAAACCGAAAATAGGGGAAAAGATCTCAGATAAAACACAATGCCTCGATCTAAAGTAATTCATTGTAGAGTTGAATAAAAAAAAGTCTCCCTCTGGACTTAAAATGAGCTACAAAGTCGTTTTTGAGGGCTTGTGACTGAAAAGAACCAAAGATCCATTATTCACAAATGGGGAATAATACATATGAATGGCAATCTTCCCAGAAGTGGCCAGCCTCCTAAAATTACTCAAAGATTTAATGACTCATCCAGCAAGTCACAAATCCAGAAAAGCATTGGTTATTTCACCATCAGAAAAACATACTTCCAAGCAATAGATTTATAAAGCTAGATGTTGATTGCTAAAAACCTTTAGTTTTCTTTTACAGGTTATTTGGTGGTTAATGTTCCCCTTCACGCCATAAAAGCCATCTTTATCAGTTCGAGGGCCAGAGTTTCAACTGATCAAATTAAAATGAATTGATTTGAGGTATTAGCAATTGCAAGTATTTTTCTGTTTTTTTAAATGTTTTTTTCACTTCTTTTTTTATATTTACACTGAATTTGCAATGCAAAAATCCACAGTTGAATATTTTGAGAAATACAATGGGTGGAAAAAAAATTCTGGAAAATGCAGGTATGTTTACGTACTTTTTATTAACAGTAAATGCAAATGATGGGATAATTCAAGACTGTGTAGAAATCCAATCATTTTATGTTTTAGGGTCAATGGTCAATTTCTAGCAAAAAGGGTTCATTCACCCAGAGAATATCCTGTACATAAATAGGTATAAAAATCATGAACATATAGTGTTCATTGGGGAAATATTTTGTTTCTCTCAGAATATAAAAAAAAAAAAACACTTAGTTGAGTCTTTTTCTCAATTACCACTAAGGATAAGAACCAACAAACCTGCAGTTCTGCATTAATAACAACCCCTCTATTGTGTTTACAATGGATGGATGGATGGATGGATGGATGGATGGATGGATGGATGGATGGATGGATGGATGGATGGATGGATGGATGGCATTGCTCCAAGCTTACATTAAGCTACTCTAATGTAATACCAGGTCATGTTTTATAAAAAAAATAAAGAGAAAGACAAGATGACAGTTTGGGACCTTTAATAAATAGATTGAAAATCTTTCAGAAAACAAGAAAGGTACCAACATTGGCTGGAATGCTTCATTTTGCGTCAGCCTTATAGAAGGATCCATATAAATCAATCTAGTTTTGATTTTCAACAATGCCTAAAATAATCTAAAACACATCTGTGTATCTGTGTCCAAGTTCTGAGAGGAGAAATCAATGACTGACAGACAACCTCTGCTGGTGGAAAAAACATTTTGGACTCTGCTTGGAAGAAATGAAACCCTAGCTCTGTTTTGAACACCTTATTCTGAGCAAAGCAGCCCACCAGAAACTACTTAACTCTTCCTAAGTGTTCCCAAAGCTCGAGGAAAGATCACTGTCTAGTGGGGAATCCAGCCATGAAAATGGAAAGAGCTGTTTTGGCTGTGGAGAAAGGGCTGTCTGTGCACACAGGCGTGAAAAGCCCACCGCTGCCCTTATGTGCCAAAGCTCTAATGGATGCCCAAGGGAGATGCAGTGTTCTCAATAAATTATCCACATAAACAAGTTTTTGTATTTTCCAGCTTTTTTATGTGGTTAAATTTAGCATAGAATGGGTCAAACCTCCTCAGAAAAAGAGAAATGAACCAATGAATCTTAGCTCAGCTTTCTATGAGAAGAAAAAGCGGGAAGCAGGGAAATCTTTCATGCTGAATTATTTCCTGTCTTGTTGAAAGCATCAAGCCTTTGTCCTTCGTGCATCACATATTTTTACATTAAAATTTTCAGATTATAAGTTAAAAGATCTGGATATTGATTTTTTTTTAAAAAAACCTGAGAATTAAACAGGGCTTGAATGTATGAGTTGGTCTGAGCTACATATAGCACGTGGGCTAAAATAGGCCAACAGCTTTTATATTCCAATTATAAAATGCAGTACTGAGGTAAAATCACCTTTGAAGATCTTATGCTCTTATTAAAGTTAAGCAATAACAGGCACCATTATAATTAGAGACATTATCTTATTGGTCACACACATGTGGTTGACCTCAAATAAAACAAAGGACCATTTTTAATACCACTAAACCCTGAGGTGTCCCATAAAACTAAGCACTTAGAGGCCACTTTAGCACTTCTTACCACTAAAGACAAAAGAAACTCCACTTCAATAGAAATGTTATTTTTTTCATAAAGTGTATTATTGATGAGCAAAAAGGCCAGCATTATATTTTTTTAGAAAATGCAGAAACATTTTTCTTTAATTATCTTTCTTTTCTTTAAAGCTATTACTTCTACAGGACTACATAGAGGCTCTAGACTGACGATAGAGAAAAGATTTTGCAACCTCAGTAAATACAAACAGTGAGCAATGCTTAACTTGTGTTATTTTCCTGTATTATTTTGTGCGACAGCCATGGAGGCTGCTGCTGTCTATAGCCTAGTTTGCATGATTTGCCAACCTAACAGTGAGCAAGATGTGCTGAAGAGAGCAGCTGATATGCTGGTCTGATATTTGGTGTGACAGCTTATTTCAGAAATTTACTGTGGTGTCACTTCTACGTCTTTAGTGAGACGTCACCTATTAACATAATCCTTTACAACACAGCTGATTTCTTAGATTAGCTACACACTACAATGTCAGCAGGTGACTATGAACCCACAGATGCTGGTTAAAATGCATAGAAGAAATCCACGCATGGATGTACCAAAGTTTTCTTTGACTAAACCAAAGCAAAGTCGAAGTGTTCTTAGGTAAATTCTAAGTCATACAGGTCATAACCACAATACAGGATTAAACTGGAGGCAAATGGAAGGAAGCAAACTGAGGTAATAACTTTGGACCAAAGGAAGAGCATTTAAACGTTAGCACACAGCTCCAGTTATCACAGCTACAAATGACGGGGTTTGAACCTTAAGAGGCACATAAAGACAATAAAGAGGAGATAGGCAATAAGTAAAAACTTATTGAATCTTACACTCCTCCTTTCACATGTATTTTACTTCATGCAATGTTCTATATTCAAACAAAACAACAACTAACACAAGACAACAATAATCATATCTCAAATAGCGACATAGGCTATCTATAAGTTATGTTTAAACAAATAATTTACTTAAAATCCAAAAACAAAAACGAATCAAACAAAGAACTGTATATTCTTCAAAAATATTTTTGTTTATGAATTTAAAAGATGACTTTTTTTGACTTGAAAATATATTCTTTAAAGTGTTTTTTGAAAATAATTACTTTCAAAATATCTCAGACTATTCTTTTCTTTCCAAATGTTTTCACATCAATCTGCAATTGAACAATAATCTTTTTTTTTATGACTAAATTTGTTGAATTAAAAATAAAATTACAAATGTTAGATTAGGAAATTAAACAGTGTTACTTTCTGCAAACCCTGAAAAGTAATTAAATTCATTTTTGGGAGATCTCCATTAAAATAAGTCGCCTGACTAAAATGTTTCTATCCTGTATTTAATAAAGTCTCAGCACAAATCCACCTGTAATAATTTAAAATGATCAACTTTTATTTCTCATCCTAAATAGAACAGATAAAAAAAATCCCTGTTAAAATGATGTGTCAAAGCTTTATTTTATTTAAAAAAAATTTTATAGCCAAGTTTTATGATGCATTGAAATACAATAATTTATATAGTTAAATGTCTTTTTTTTGTTCTTTATTTAAGGAAGTTAACTACTTTAACTATGTTAAAAGATGTGCTTCATAGTTACCTGTACATAAAGCATACGGATAAAAATAAATAGTGCTTCTTATATTATATGTCTTTTTTTCAGAGTAGCTAGAGAGGATTATATTTAACTAGTTTTACTAATAATATATTGCTTCGAGAAACCTACATACAACATACAGCGTTTAAGAGCCTCATGCTCTACAGTTTATTATCTCAGAATGTCTACAGGGAAAAGAAGAAGAACATAATTGGTCTGCATGTCTCATTAAAATATGGTATTTTAGGAGCAATGTGACCCAGCAGCTAATTTAAAAGAAGCCTCTAAGGATAAAATACTAAAAAGGAGAACAGAAGTAGTGAGAATAACTCGCTTCATTTAGCACCCATGTAATACACTTTGTACTGTTCCCCAAAAAAGGACAGATGGTGATGCTTGTCTGACGGGCTACAGGTAAAATCATGCTAATCTGCTAGAAGTCTCTCAAAGGAGCAAATAATTTTGTCAGTGTTCTTAAAAAATGAAAAAAAAAAACAATATCATACATGCTTTCAACAATGCTCTCTCAGTGACGCAAAATGTTTCTCACGCACTCTTAGATGTTGCAAATATTTCACCTTTTAGCAGAACTGGTTTGTGCTTCAAACACATGTTGACTGTTTCATAGCAACAGTGGTCTCCATGAATGCTGCTTTATAAAACTGTCTAAGTCATGGAAGGGCTCAGTTTGAATGAAGGTGGGCAACTTCTTGCAAAACATGCAAAATGTAAAGATAGCACAGAGTCTTCTAGGTAACAGAGTCTTAGACTTGTCCTCAGCACTCACCCACACAGCTTACATAATGTATGGATCAGACAATCCTGATGGAAAAATTAGCAAGGAAAAACTCCAAATACCACAGCAGGTAAATTCTATTTAAAAACACAACTTGTATAAGAACAGAAAATGCATACATACAGAACAAGAGCATCAGAAATGGTTAAAAGAAGGAAGGAAACTGATGAAGAAGGCTGATTCTGTCCGAGTTATGGCAAAGCTCCTCAGTTCCTCGCTGTGCAGCAGCAGTGTATGAGGCCTACTATATCTTCAAATGCAGGCTTCAGATAAGCTTAATATGAAGAGTGATGACATGCTGAATCTGATTGATATTTACAGGAAATGTCAGATCACAAGAGGCTCTTAACATACTGTATTTTTGTGCTCCTGTAATGCTCAGCTCCTCCCTTTTTTTAATGAATATTAAGAAGAAAGATTATTCTCCATCCGTATTTTTGACCTGTGCAAAGCAAATCATTAAACAGCAGCTTTGAATGTGATTTATTTCTGCTGCTTTTCTAACACTTTTACAGACTATTTTGTTGCAGTATTTTTCAAAAATGCTGACTTAAAATCATCTATTTAACTAATAAAATATAACTTGAGAGGAAAATGGAAAATTATGTTATTTTAAAAACGAACATTGCAAATTGCTTTTAAAAATGTGAAATAATTATCAGAAGGTTATATTATAGAGAAGATACATAAATCACTTGGATTGTAGATGTATCTCACTTGTTTAATAATTGAAGCATGAAAAATAACAAAACCTAGTCAAAACTTTTTTTTATTGTCTCCTCTTCTAAAAATTCATCCAAGGTTCAGACCACTTCAGCCTTCGAAAAATCCCCTGTAATAAGAAGTTTCAACCTCAGGGGCGAAGCTGGGGATGTGGGGGTGGTACTGAACCCCTCCCACAACCAAAATCTTATTTTGTAAACAAAAGATTTCATTGAAGACATTAGGGCTGGTTAGAGCTGGACAATATTTCAACATCAATATATTGAATATGGTTAAATTTAATATTAATAATACGACTTTTATACACATTTCTGATATTTCAATATACATCACAGTCTATAAATACAACATTTGTCACTGACTGATGTTCCAGGTTTTCCTGTAGTTTTTTTTTTTTTTTTCAAAACTAATATTTCTTAAATGTTATGTTGTTTTTTGTTGTTGTTGTTGCTGTTTTAAACATTGCAAAATATTTGTCAAAAGTTTGTATAAAGATCTGTTGCTGGTAGTCTATATAGGGCTTTTATTTTTTTTCTACATCGATAATGAAATTGTATTGTATCGACCAAAATTAAAAAATGTATCGTGATATAAATTCCAGCCCTGGGGCTGGTTAATTAACTGAATTTGCAATATAATTGCAATTTAAAAACATGCGGTTTTCAAATCAAAGAGGCACTTTATTTTGGTCATATTACATTTAACAAGAACAAGACACCGTTTCCCTCTCAAGCGCTTTAGGTGGCAGTAATATGCTTTAAGTAGGTTTGCTGCTACACAGAATGAGGGAGATGGAGTTGAAGATGCCACACAGATCCATGCATATAGGTAGAAGTAAGCACGTTTTCACAGAAAAATAATAACAAAGTCCTGTGACAATGGACTCTGAAAAAACAAGCTTTCAAGGTCATAAAACCCCACAGTGAGACATCTACATGCTTGTGGTCAGTGCCACAGAAAATCAGAGTAAAATCTCAAATGTAATATTGGTTGAAAAAACAAAAAACTTAATTTCGATTTTTTTTTTGGCAAATGGTTTAGCCCTACTATACACACATAGCCCTCCTGAAACACACTGCATATCAGATGGTGGCTCTAACGCACAGCTTCAGATTCTTTTTGCTTAAGCAAATGTAGAAGACAAAAAGGTTTTAGTTCCAGGATATACTGCTATTTAAACACACAAACCTCACCTCCTTTGTGTCTGACGTGTAAATTAAAATGAAGGACATTAAATTTCAAATGACTGTATAGAAGAGAAATAGATTCTCAAAGCCCATGGATGCTCCTGAGAGGCATCAGTCAAGCTGTTGGTCTTCTATGATAAAAACCGTGGTTCATTTTTTTTTAAATGTAAAAAGAAAAAATGGAGTCTTTGCCTATTCACATCACTGAATTACACAGTGAACACTCTCAATCACATCAACTAAATACAATCCTAAAAAGGTTAAACTTTAACGGAGAAAAAGTAAAAACTGCAAATTTGCTACGAATATAGCTCAAGAAATAATAAACCAAATTTACGGTATTACCCTTTAGGGATCAATAAAGTTGAATTGAATTGAACAAAACAGGCTGATTTACTTCCAAATCTATAATTATCAATGGTGTTCTCACTGAACTTGTATCAGTCTGCAATAGAATAAAGCTTGTTTGCCCTGAACAAGTAAACCTAGCAGAGAGAAACATTATGTGGTGCCCATCTGTAACAATCATGTTTGCAGTGACAGCAAACATCCTGTCAGTTCAGCTTCTGTCACAGTTAAAGTAATGTCACAGTAGTTTAACTGAGCTCAGTTAACCTGCAGGATGTAAGCTGGGATGTAAGCTGTGCTTTTGAATGACTGGTTTATATTTGCACAGCGATATGCATGATTCATGCATATCATGCATATTGCATAAAGATCATGAAATCAAATCAAAACGCACTAAGATAGAAAAAAAAAACAATTGGCTATATAACGTGGTTCCACTGGCTCCTTGGCTTACAAGTATTCAAATTTCAATTAGGAAAAACAGCATTTCATAACTGAACAAGTAGACCACCACCATGCAGAAAAATACAGACTTTTGGATTTCTATTGATGCAAAAAAATACTATAAACACTGTTTTCACCGATTTTAGCAGCATACTGGTGAAATTTGGTGACTAGGAAAAATTGATCAAATAAGGAAGAAATAATCTAATTTTATTCCACCTTTTGAAAAGTTCTCAGATGACTTAGGATCATTAATGACTGAATATATTCCTTATCTCTCCCCATAAGGAGACCTAAAACATAACATCTACTTCTTTTACATTACAAGTTGCCAGATAAGACACATATTAACAGGAAATCACTGGAAGTCAGTCTATGTCTGAAAACAATTCTAATAATAAAAGTGATGATATATATTTTTTTCAAAGAAAACAAAACGTTTACTGAATAAAGCAAAACGTTAAGATATTTAAGCTTTTTTTTTTGTAGGTTGAGGTCTCTTAGACATCTTGACAAGCACACAGCGTGACTGATTGAGGGCAGAAGACTGATGCTGGAAGAAGAAAGAAGGACATGGGAGGAATATGACATCTTGCCAGTGGGCTGATGGGAGTGAGGATGCATTCTGGTTCACTTAGACAGGTACGCCTTGAACATCATAGTCCATCAGTATAGCAGTAATGCAAGTATAGGCCATTCACTCAATATCAACAACATACCTTTAGCAACTGCCCCACTTTTTCACTAAAATAACTTACTTTATGAAAAGCTCCTGGCATGTCTCTATTCAGAAACAACCTGATATGTAGGACTGTTATCTACATATCATCAGAAAACAGAAAAGACTCGCAGTCATGAATAAATGTAGTTATTTGAGAACAATTACAGTATCAACGCAGTGGGAAAGAAATGTGGACCAAACGAAAACTGCATCATTATGCACATAGATTGAGGTAAAATTCAGACTATTTGAGAACAAATTCATGTGTGTAACAATCAATGGTGAATTACGCTGAAATATCAGATATGCACAAAAACAAAACATTTAAGTATATTTCTATAATAAAGCAAATTATGATGCATGATGCACTGTATGGGATAGACGTCTGGGGTAACAATTAAAAAAACCCAAAGGTATAAATTATAAATTCAGTATTCATTGGTGCAACTTTTTCTGCAGACAGCTGACATATTGGTTAACATCAACCTCCGTGCCCTTTTAAACACCAACAGGTCTACATGAAAAAATGAAATGAAATAAAAAAGCACAACTAACCCTGCTGGTTGAGCAAGGCAAAGAACGGTTCAGTTCACAGTCACAGCAGAGAGGAACAGATTGCTTCTGCTCCATATGATCTCAGTAAGGACTAGTCTGAAAGGGGTCTTTGTTTGCCCAGTGGGGGGAGCTACAATGGCATGGCCTAGCCACACAGGGTGGCATGTGTTTGGTGTAAGTGGGTTTGGGGATGGTGTGTAAGGATGCACGTTTTGCAGCGTGCCCTTTCTCCCCTTGTCTTTCCAACATCTGCTTAATGTTGTTGATCTGGAAGAAATAATAGCAGTATGAAGGAAGAGGGCAACCTTTCTGGGTCTCGCTTTCAGATGATTTATTTTCTAATTAGGGTTTGAAGAAAACAAAGCAGCAGCTACCACAAAAAATACATCGCAACATGAGCTCTGTAAGCCAGTAATTCATTATGCACACTGTGTTGCTCCTTGGACATATTTGCTGTCTATCAGCCTGAAAACTAAGCATCATACACAACAGAATTACAAGGTAATAAGTTTACTATGATGTACATCCATCATATAATGAAGCACCCAGAGTGCTGAAGTTCCTATAACCAAACAATGTGCCTTGTTGATGTTGACAACATACTGCTGCTCCTGTTTTTTCTCTAAACGGATGAGTTGGTATGTGTTGAAATTTTCAACACCTAGAATATGAGTACTTCTATAGTCAGAAATGTGAAACTGCTACAGAAAATGTGCAAAAAGAGGTGTCAGCAGAGTTTAAGATTCATAGGGGAATCAGGGTGCCCACTGTGAAAATAACAAGACTGAAGGACAAGGGGTATGGATTCCCTGTAGTACAAAAATATATAAAAACAAGGAACAACAACTTTCAGAAGTTGAATCACACAATAATATACATTTTTCACGTAAACCGATGAAAACTTCACACCAGGGTAGAAGCTGTAGAATTTATAAAAAAAATTAAAAAATCAACCTGCATAACTTTTTTACTTTAATCACCAAATCAATGTTAATCCTGCTAAATGACAGCATTGTTTGTTTTTCCCATCAATTTCATATCACTGCGAATCATTTTATTTGAAAAAAGTAATTTAAGTTTTCGCAGTTGTAAATGTGCAATACAATGTTTTGCAAAGTAATAGCTTTGTGTTTAAGATGTGGCTGGTCTGAAAACTGCCTTTATCTAACAGTGACCAGACATAAAAAGCAAAAGGAAACATTCTTCCAAAGCAGAAGAAAGAAAAAAATTGGAAAATGCAACGCAATGGAATAGATAACTACGGACGATCTATCTGTGTCATGATCTGAGTGTGTAAATGTGGTTTGTTCTTTTGGAAGTGGTCTTTGCGGGAAATCCTGTTGGGCGCGTTACCAGCAAACAACAGCTGGCAAACCTGTCCATTGATTTCACCTCTGCTGGCAGTTCAAAGAGCTATCAGGTGACCCTTCCCTGCCTGATGATTAACCAAAGTGATAAAGTCAAGCTGTGCCAGCTCCTGTACAATGTCACTATAAGATTTTTTAATGCTCTTTGTGAAAGATTGTTTGGTTACTGCCTGTCGCTGCTCTAACTTATGCTCACCTACACTAATCCATGGATCCTCAGTTCAGAAGTATTTGTGCCAAGATTCTCCCTTGAGCTTCCTTTATCCCACAGTCGGCTCCTACAGCTCCTTTTTCTGCTCTCCATCGCTCAGTTTCAATCAATTTGTATCACTACTAGTATTGTCCAAACTGAAAACAATAAGCTACAGTATCACCTTGGTTCTCTGAGAAGTGGCTGAGTTGTTTGTGTATTTTCTATTTCAGAAAGATGACGATCAGAGAGGAAATTAAAATTGTGCAGAAATGCATCCTAAAACAGTTGATGGATAAAATAAGTGAATGTGGGGATTTGATTCTTCTATCCTAATTAGGCTACTGCCAAAGCAAGGTGTGATTGGGTTGACTGAGGGTTTTTTGAATCAGCAATCCTTGAGTTTAAAATCCTTGAAAAAATTCCCTTTTTTTAGAGAATACAAAACAAACCCTCCAAACTTTACAGCCTTGAGAGAACTAAATCCCTAGTGAACCAACAGCCTTGAGCTCAAACTGCTGATCTCGTTAGCACCATGAAATCTGGGTTTTATAATGATTGGGGGGGGTCTCCTTTCAGCACCCTTCCTGCATCACGTCATCCATCTGCTCCACTGGGATTCAGTCCTACTCTTTAAACTGTGAGCCCACTGGAGCATCATGGCTGGATTAGCAGAATGTGCTTATCCTGCAACCTTCAGGCACTAATTACTGCACTAGAACAAGCAGATTCTGAGCTGCAGGCTATAGTACTTGCTGTAATGGTCCAAGATTTGTTATTGTTTTTCAGTCCTTTATGGTCTGATATGTTCAGGAAAAAAATATGGGGAATTAACCCAAGTCATAGAATAAACACATACATGACTATAAATAGTAGAAAAAAAAATGTTGCTTTCGATCTAAAATAGTTGCATAAAGATTCAGCGTAAAGACAAGACATGGAGAAATAAGTGGATTCCAAGGTGATTATGTGCCAAAATATACCTCTCACATCCCAGACTAAATCTTGACAATAATCTCGAAACATTCAGCTAACCCTTCTCCAGATTCCTCCCAACATAAAACATGACAGGCAGCATAGCTGCATCTTCTTGCTTCGCTGGAATGGTTTCTAAAAGCAGAATATTTTCCTATAATCCTCTCAGGCTAGCAGTTACATAAAATATCTTGATTGAGAGAAATAATCCACTACTGGATTCGAGAACAAGGTCAGAGTGGAAAAAAAAACAAAATAAAACTGAAGAAGTGGCTCTCTGGCTTAACATGGCAAAGTGTGGAGAAGACAATAGACACTAAAGATTCGTTAGACCCGCAAAATTATTTTATTACCTGTATGACACCTAATTGCATATACAACAACTTTAATAGCGGCTAATGTTGAATTTTCTGTTGGCTGCCATATTTGACCCTATTCTCCTAAAGACCCAAAGTGAAATATTTGTGACTGAGCTTAACCAGTAATACATTGTTCATCTGACAAGCTGCTGTGCCCCCTCTCACTGCCTCCCTACCGTGACTCATCAGGCAATAACCTTGACAAACAACCTTCAACACCCACGCGCCGCATAGCAACACCGATAAGATTTACAAAGTAATTTAGAGCGGACTCTCATCCATCTGTTACCTTTCCAATTATATAAGTTTCTCAGCATTTATGTGCACCCATATTTCACTCAAGAATGTTTGCAAAACACAGACTTCTTTCTGACTTAATGCAATTGATGTTGGAGGCATCTTTATATGTGGTTCAATGCTGCAAGATAATGCTAACCTTGAGTTTGACACAGGAAAAGGTGAAGCTATATTTTTGTATAAGTACTAAAACAAAATATTGCGAGTACTACCACCTCTTTTTGTTACCAGTACGCAAGACAACAGAGAAGTGCGGAAATAAATACCATTTTGTTGACAGTAGCTGGTAAACAGAGCCTAAATGCATATAACTGTAGCAAAAATCTTTAAAATATACTAATGGCTGAATAAAAATCAGCACCATACTTCTCAGAAATATCTTAAGAAAAAAATAAAGGAATGCATCTCTGCCCTTCATGTTCACAGTTTAATAAAACCTTTTTCTCTTCTATCTTCTAAAATCCTTCTATAAAAATTTAAGCTTATGGTTGCAATGAGGCAAATTGTTGAAAGGTTTTCAAGGCTAAGCTCACACTGTGAGTCAACAGCCAAATCTTCCATCTATCTACATCATTTCTATTTTCCTTCAGCAGTTTTCCATAGTTTGATTCAAACAACTGTCAAATCTGAGGTGTGATGATAACCCTAAAATATCTAAGCCTTTTTTTGGTATATTGCAACTAACTGTTCTGTTTCAGCTCTGCTGGAAATTCACATTATATCAAGTGATTGTACTTTACAATCAGATGTTTTCATATTCTTCAAAATTCTCAAACAGATCTGGTACTGATCAAGGTGGGTCATTCTATATTACTAAATCACACTTAAATCATCAGCAAACAATGATATTTTTAAGTCCCATTCCATACCTGAATAGGTGGATTCAGTTATTGAATTGGTTCAATTATCTTTTCTGACTTCTCTGTTCAGAAAGAAGAATTCAGCAGTTATTATCTCTGATACAGGAATTTACTGCTTTTGTTAATTCATTCTTATACACCGGTCCTTTATCTGTACCAATGTGTCCTTCCAGAATCACGGGAGGGCTTTTGTCTATCTCCGACAGTCACTGGGTAGAGAAAAAGTATGCTTATTATTTTCAATAAGATCTTTTAACCAGCATAGTGTTTAATTTTGTTGCAATTTGTGACATTTTCACTTCAGTTTATTTTTTTTTTTAAATTAGTTTTCTCCTAAACTACTTTACTGTTTGCTATCTAGATCAGGACCCACTGAAGATTGCAATGCAGTTTTTGAACATACATATGTCAAACTGCAAGTAACCTGTCTGTTAAGCAGGTGCTGCATGAACACACAGTCTAACCGACTGTCTTCTTTTAGACAATATCAGCTTGTTAAATAGCCTATGTTACTCTATATACAAGTTACAGGTAACATTTTACAACTTGAACAGTTAATTTGTGAGGATAGTTTAGCGACAGCAGGAAGAACCATTTTGCTTTTGTTTTGAGCAGAGGTAAATATAATTATGTGATTGTTTTTAATTATTTTTCATCATCGTATGAATACTATTAAATAATAGTATTTCCATTCAAGATTACAACACACTAAGGGACTCATTTCAAATTTTCCAAATAAGAAGCAATAAATTGTTCATGCAATTTTTCTTAGAACATGCAATAAGTGGGAGTGTTGCAGGTGATCTACAAAGATTGCTGCTCAAATGTTGATCAAACAAAATGACTTGATTCATTGCATTAAAATGAACAAATTGTGTTTTCTACTGACAGTTTGAGAGTGGTCATGAAAGAAAGAAGGGATCCAAAGCTATAGAGGTAATAATAGAAATTATGCAAAATAAAATGATAGTAATTAATATTTATATTGCACCACATAGCCCATCTCAAAGCGCTACAAACAAACGCAAAAGAGAATAAAAGTTAAAGGTGCTTCATGTACGTTTATGTGTTATTAAATAAAGGGAGTTGATTTTTTAATTAAAAAAAGCACATTATTGAAGTTAAATCTGCGTTTTAGATTTGGTTTAACTTTATAGCGATTGTCTCCCATCCTGTTACAACTGAACCAGCCTTTAGACATTCTTTTTATTAATATTTTCTTCTTATTGTGTTTTTTAATGGTCCAAATATGTTTATATACACACAGAATATCTCTCCATCCTCAAATCTTGTACTAAGGTCTCCATTTGTGTGTCAGATTGCCTTCAAAAGTACTAAAAAAGATCCCAAAACTGCAACTGAAGTTGAGTCACCTATTTAAAATATTGCTTTGCATGTCGTCACCTTCTTAAAATAATTGCCTTAATCATTTTTTTTCAAAAATGATTTTTTTGCCTAAATCATCTCTTCATGATGCTGGCCACCTCTGGTAAAATTGCCTAC
>JAUZNJ010028854.1:0-15805 GCA_034780135.1 Jordanella pulchra | reverse complement strand
CATCCATCCATCCATCCATCCATCCATCCATCCATCCATCCATCCATCTTCTCCCGCTTCATCCGTCAGGGTTGCGGATGGGCCAATGCCTGTCTCCGGCAGACTATGGGTGTAAGGCGGGGTACCCCCAGGACAGGACGCCAGTCTGTCACAGGGCAACTCATAGACACACAAGGACAAACAACCATGCACACACACTCACAATTAGGGACAATTGAGAGATGCCAATTAACCTAACCTATATATTTATGAAGATATGATTATTATGGGGCTGTACGGTGGCGCAGTAGTTAGCGCTGTTGCCTTGCAGCACAAAGGTTCTGGGTTCAATCCCGGCCTGGGGTCTTTCTGCATGGAGTTTGCATGTTCTCCCAGTGCATTAGTGGGTTCTCTCCGGGTACTCTGGCCCTCTCTTCACAGTCCAAAAACATGGCTGTTAGGTTAATTGGCATCTCTCAATTGTCCTTAGGTGTGAGTAAGTTTGAGCATGGATGTCCTTGTGTGTCTATGTGTTGCAACAGACTGGCGTCTGCCGCAGACAGGCATTGGTCCAACCGCGACCCTGACGGATGAAGCGGGAGAATCTTTATACATATAAAAAAACAAATTTATTATTAAAATAAGGTACGTTTTGTAAATAAAATGAAATACTGATCTCACCACCACAGCCAAGATAAATGTAAAACATAACAAGATACCATGCAAGCGATTTCAGTATAGTGATTGAAGAGCCTAATTTCAGTGCACTGTAAACTAAGGCAGCTAGCTGTAACTCAGTGTTATGGAAGGAAAAAAAGTATTCTTTTCTGGATTTAGCGAGAAAATCACAGGACATCTTGCCTTGGACTTCAATGAGTATATATCGGCATTACTGAAAGGAGAACAGTAGTTAGTTGGATTACTCTGAACAGGAAAAAATCCATGCCATTGCTGTTGCTAATGCCTTTATCATGTAATGCAGTTACTCCCAACGCAGTTCATTTTCTTTTTAACTCACAATTATGCGCCACTTTATATGATGTGACAAATTAAAGTTTTTCCAAACAATAATATACTTCCATCTTCCACCATCTATCCTTCAGGGTCATGGAGGGGTTGGTGCCTATCACAAGGAGTCTGGAGGCAAAAGGCAGGGTCCACCCTGGAAAGGTCACCAGTCCATCACAGGGCAGCACACAGACACATGACCATGTACACACACTCACACCTAAAGGCAATTTAGAGTCACTAATTAACCCAGCAGTCATTGTTTTGGACTGTGAGAGGAAATCGAAGCACTGAGAGAGATAAAAGAACACAGGTACTTCTTGATGCTAGGCAACAGTACTACAAATCTCACCACTATGACCTCAAAACATGAATAGAAGTTTTGATATTTTCTATACCTTTTAGTGGCAGATAACTAGAAAATACGTATTCATAACAAACAAATGATGTATTAAAATTGTAGAAGGAACTTTATCAAACCCATTACACATAGGAAAAATTAAGTGAGGCTAAGTAGACTGTGAATAGCTGATAAAGCAAACTGCAAACATCACTGCGGGCATTGAGCAGCTTCCCACAGGAGGAAAAAACTAACCCTCAATGCCTCAACCAAAGGACGAGGCACAGAACCTTCATTATTTTAAGTGTAATGATAACCCCCCCACCCCCCCACCCCTGCCGCGCCCACATATACCCTGACAAACTGTCAATTTACAACAAGTTATGGAAGCATGAGGGGGAATTTACCAAGCATATTCTTCAAACACGTCAGAACACATTGTCAGATTAAGTTTAATGAGCTCAGATGGCCATGGTGTTAATTAATCTTTATTTCATGCCGGTTGCTGTTTGCACCATTTTATCAGCTTGGTATTTTATCAGACTCGGTTAAAGAGTGTTTATAGAATGAAAATGTCATCTTCCTCTGTGAAAAATGACCCAAAACGGATTCAGCAAGCAGGTGATGGAATGAAACACTTTCATTTAATGAGACAGAACACTGATACTACAGAAGCTGTAGGAACAAAAAACTGAAGGTTACCAGCGTAGATACAGTAGAAATGCACTGACAAAGAAAATCTGTCAAAGAAAACATTAAAAACTCTGGAGTATGAAAAACAAGAAGTGCTAATGTTATGTTTAATAAAAAACATACATGGGGATTAGGTGGACTCTTGAGAGGGGAATGCAAAAAGAGACAAATTAAATTAAAAAAGGGGAAAATACATAATACAAAGTGTTTAAAGCTAAATAGTAAGAAAAATTAATAAAAAATGGAAATAGGAAAAACTAAGCCAAATAAATTCAATACCCGCAATATCATGGAGAGGAGAGCTACGTAGCACATGAAATTAAAACTTGTTGCTGCACAAATGCTCTCGTCGTTCAGGAATTTGTGAGATCCAAATACTAACAGGTCTTTCTAATGTGTTGCTTGTAAGTGCAAAAATAAAAAATAACACACATGAACCAACAAGACCAAGGCATATTAACTTCTTATTTATTATCAGGATTGACAGCAGCTGCTCGTTTCTCATTGTCTAAGGAGATCATTTAATGTATTATGTACTCCCACATCAGGTCAAACAGTTATATATACTTTGCCAGCATCCAGAAATTACAACATTAATGAAAGAAAGTGGATCAAGAATGTTAGAGACCAACCTAAGAACCTCAGGTTTTAATGGCTTTCATGTGTTGTCAAAAAAAAAGAAATAAACTAAACTAAAGTGAAAAGAAATACAGGTGAAAAGTATAGATTGTAGAGGTTAAGGTGAGGCCTTTTAAACCTAAAAACTTTATACCACTGGTTCAGTGGATGAAATAATGCAGGTGGAAAACTAAATCCACATTTTTCAACTTCATCTTAGATCAACAGCTAGATTATTGATTTTTCTGACACAGTTATATGCTTCAACAACAAAATGATCCCAAGTACACATTTAAACTGGTATTAGAGTGGTAACAAATCAGAATAACAATTACCTTTATGGATGTCTTTCCCAAAGCCAACAGATCAACTTTACAGAAAAAGTATTGAGCAAGCATAAATAGATGTGTCTGACAGTTTAAGTGAACCCTGCCAATTCTGTCAGGAAGGAAGCCAAATCTCCCAGTATTATTATGTTTCTCATTATGAACAAAAAGTTTTTCTCAAGGTTTGAAATAGCTTTAGGACATTTAACCAGATATCAACATATATATAAAATGTTTAACGTGTGGTTTATACAACTCCAACCTCTGACATAACTCACTTATAGAACTACTTCTGTTGGAGAAATCCTTGTCTTAGTCTTACTTCTAACTTCTCTCAGATATCTCTTTCTGTTTTGCTAAGAATTTCCCAATAGAGATTAAAAACTAAGCAATATATTCCAACATCTGCACCCTGTTGTTTTTAATGTTATTACTGAAGGAAGTCAATAAAAGCCCCAAATAAATGTTGACATTCAGTGCTGTGATGAGTGTATAAACCGTTACTGCCATAAATGAAATAAAAAAGAATTCAAGATTGGGGATTTCCTTTCTGTAAGTTGACATTGCAGACCAAGCACAGCAGCATAACTCACAGCAGTGTGAATGTAATTCAAAGTTTTACATCAGAGGGTTTATGTGTGTAATCCATACGTTTCTATTCGGCTTGTACTACTTAAACTAAAATGGAGTAGATGGTGAAAAATGATAAGAGCAGCTGTGAGCTTGGTGTGGCTAGACAAGACAAAGTAGAATGTTTACTGCAATTACTATATAAATGAACTATAGTTACTATAGCTTAGTATGTGCTAAACAAACCATTTTATTCATTGTAAATTCCCCATACAGCAGCCAAGTCAATTTATTTCTAATTAGTAAGTATTACATTTTTTTCACAGCAGTAGCTTTTGAAGAAGTAAAACTGGCCGTTCCTTGCTTACGGTTCTGACCATATGTGCAGATCTTATGTAAACTTGTTAAAAGGTAAACAAAATGTTTACTAGAAAAAAATATGCCCAAGCACATGGCTTATATATTTGTTTTAATAAGTTTTTTGGACCTAATGACAAAGATAACTCTCATACATAATAGCTTTTGAACACCATTTGAGCTCCTTCTCACCCATGTTCCTTTTATAAATATTTTAATTTGCTGTGAAAGGTGGCTTCTGATCCATAAATGCATCGTGTCAATTGATATGTGTCTTTTAAGAGGCTTTTGTTTTGTGCCAACTCTAGACCTGACAGCAAGATTATGGTTTCTTTTCTTCAGTTCTCTGACTGTCCCAACCAGTAATTTGGACTCATTGTTTCTCTTCTGCTATTGTTGCTTGATTCTTTTAATAATCTATAGTGCAACTAGTATTAATAACGGCAAAGAGTGAGTTACATTTAGTAACCAGATGCTATTTTAAAAACACCACTTCCTTTGAAATAAAGCACAGAAGCAGGGTTATGCCCATAATTTGCTTTTGGCTGTCTTTGCTCTCACTCTGAAGGTGTGTACTCTCTGCCAAGATGCAGAGATCTACATTGATCCAATTGAAGGCAAATATTTTAGGCAAGACTTGGCGCAGAGCGCTCGGATCACTGAATCTAAAACCGTTAAAACCTTGATGAATTATGCAACAATTAAACCAAGTCACATAATCCAAGCTCAATTATCAAAGAGCATAGATATGCAGCCATGTAGAGATAACTTGAAAATGATTACACAGCGATATCTGTCCTTTGCATTTGTCACGATCAGAACAAGTGCCGCTAGTGAGTAATTATAGAATGAGTGAGCTTAATGAGCGGAGGTGAGTGCTTAAAAGGTGAGTCATGTCTCTACATACTAATGACGGAGAAGGTCATTTAAATAATAAAGACAAGTATGTTTTTGAATCATGCTCCAGTTCCTGAGGACAGGAATTAAAATTGAAATAAAAAAGGTTAAACAAGGAGGTACTCATCAAGCCTGTTAAACATTTGAACTTGTGTGGATAGAAAGGCAAGCAGGAGCTTTATTTCATTGTTTGATTCCTTCAAACTTTTCATATTCTTGCTGTCAGTGCACTCAGACTACAAAGGTGACTAAAGTTGACACATAATTTATAATACAGAACAGCTAGTTTTACAGTACAGCTTCTTCTCAGATGTAGAGGAGTAAAGTTAAATAATAATGAGAAAATCCAGACTTGTCTCGAGTTAGTTAGTATGTGGGACTCAGCCCATTCAGTTGCATGGTGTGCTGTAGTGTAATCCTGTTGAATTCACCTTCTTCTTTTCTGCTGAGTCACCAAAGCCCAAAATCTCTAGCGATAACCTGTTATAGCTGTGACCAGTCCTGCAGAGCTCAATGCCTCTCTACACAATGGCTCATTGAGAATGCCTTGAAATTTTAGTGACTCCGACCAAAAAAGGGTTTTTAAGGGTCCTTAAGGACATTCTTGCTGTTGTCAGTTACTGCACCATATGAAGCGTAAGTATGACTTTGCAGTAATAAAATGTCTGGGTCTTACTTTTTGTATTCCTGTAAGCACAAGGAGTTCAAACATTTTCCTGACAAACAACTCAGAAAGCAGAGCCAGGCTCATGCCAGGCTCGACTCCAATGATTGAGGGAGAGTGTGGCTTGGAGAGGGATGCAAAAAGCAAGGTGCACGACTGCAGTGGCCTCTGTGTCCCAGACACAGATAGACGTCATGAGAAGGGAAGGCAGACACAGCTGAGGCCTTGCAGCTTGGAGCGTTGTAAGTTCACAAATCAGAGAGCTCTGGTGCTGTGCTGATGACACTGGCTTTTCAAGCACTCTGATCTCACCAGGAACCTTAGGGACACGACACACTGAGCACATCAGCAGGATTAAAGGCACATTTTCCCTCTAAGATCAAAAGTTTGCTTTGCTATGCTAAAATGTCTGCTTTGGAGTTAGGTTGCTAAACTTCGATATGTACATAAATGCCCAAAGCCATTAGAAAGTAGAAAAAAATGAGCTCACAGCACATCTGAAAGGTTGGTTGCTCTTGCAATGAAGTCATTAACTTTTAAAAAAGTAACACCTTCCAAAACAAACAAACATTCAATTAAATTAATTCATTTCAGTTTATTTATAGAGTGCCAATTTACAACACATGCCACCTCAAGGCACTTTAAACAGACAAATAAATGTCAAATTGGTTAAAAGTTTATGTCGAGTAAAGCAGTTGATTTCATCGAGTCATTGAGTTGCAAGAAAATAATTTAAAAAAGAACCAACAAAAAACAAAAACAACCATCTGCTTTTGAAGGAAATATTTGGCTTGAGTTTTGCATCCAACTCTAATTGTTGCGCTGATTGCAGACTAATGACTTACTGTATCTCAGCAATTTTCTAAAGAGGAAACATGTAATGACACACAAATTATTTTGACTTTATTTACATCTTTGCAAAATATACATAACCCCCACATATTTCTGTGTATATAAGTGGAATTTTTAAGTGATAAACCAAAACAGAATATCTATGAAAGTATAAATTAAATTAAAGATCTTTTAAAAGTTGTTTGACAAATACTACCTATTTCTCATTAAATATCCTTAAATCCAGCTCAGTCATGGTTGAACTGGACTTTCTGTTGCTATGATGACATTCAATGATCTCTACATTACAAAATAGAGTCCACCTTGATTTAATTTAATCTGAGTTTATAAACAGAGTGGTTAGGTTAAAGAGTAATGCTCATAGCTTTGAATATCTCAGAGTTTGGATCAATCCTTTGTCTATAAATAGAAAGAGGGTGGCAAAAGTACAACCCTAAATAACACGACCATCATTCATCTAGACTGACAGAGAAGGCAAGGAGAACATTAATCAGAGAAGCAGCCAAGAGTTGCATGGTAAATCTACAGGTGCTGCTCAGATCTACAACTCAAAATAGAAAATCTGTTGACTTTTAGTTGTGTGCCCTTAGAAATCTGGCTTTTATAGAAGGGTGGCATAAAAAAACATTGTTGTATGAAGGCAACACAAAGTCTCATTTACAGCATGTAAACTGGACCATGATCACCATGATGTGTAATTGGCAGCATTGTGTCGTGGGATGTTTTTCATCTGAAGTGACAAGGAATTTTGGTGCATAGTGGAAGAGAAGGTGAATAGAGCGAAATACAAGACAATCCTAGAAGAAAACCCATTGGATGCTTCAAATTACTGGACTGAAAGTTCCTCGTCCAGCAGGAAGACATTCCTAAACATAAAGCCAGAGCTCTAATATAACGATTTTGATCAAACCATATCTATGTTTTAGAATTGCCCATCAAAAGTCAAGATCTACATTCTTTTGGGAATCTGTGACATGACTTTAGAAACTGATGTTGTCATATACTCTCCACCCAGTCTGAATGAATTTGACTGATTTGCAAAGAAATGTGCTTACAAAGCATCGTTGTTCTAAAATAGATATAATTATGGAATATGATTAACCTTTCAGACAACAAAAAATTGCAAATGGAATGAGAAATGTTTGCAGTTATATTGTCCAGACTCACTGTAAAACAAAGGACATGGCATTTTCTACCTGAACTCTGGAGATTTGAAAACAACTAGTAATCTTCCACTGGGGATTCGGAAGGAAGGAACAGGGAGCAGACAATAGTATTATCCACTTCTGATCCATTCTGTGATGGGAAAAGAATGAGAAGAGAAAATGAACACATTGTCTCTGTGGGCTCCCCTGGATGGGAAAGGAAGCAGAGAAACAACTTGACAACTGAAAAATCCCTAACAAGTTTGGGTCTGTGGATCTGCTGCGCAATAAGCTGTCCTATGTAGTTTACTGCTAAGTAGAACAAGGGAATAGGCTTCATCCAGAAAAACCATATGGTTGCTATAGTCTGAATATGCATTGCTAGTGAGTCTCTGAATACAGATTAAAGGAACGGGCTAAAGAGGAATTTCTGGAGTTTTCTAAACTTCTTTCATTTCCACTTCACCTGATCAGCTTTTTACTCCTTTCAAATAAGCAACTTTCAGTTCGACGTTGTTGGGCAAGGTAACTCCACAGACCAGAACTGGTTTCCAAGGTAACAGTGAGCAGGCCCCTTTTAGATCGAACAGCTAATTTTCACACCTGTACCCTTCCTGCATCTGCAGAGCTATACAGTATTTCAACAGGCTTTATGCCTGCTCGCCTCAAGCAGTCTGTGGCGAATCAGTAAAGGATGAAATATCTGAACAACACACTGCCACCTCATTCTGTAAGTAATATCACAGTGATATGAAATATTGGCTTTCTCTTCATTACTCATCGTGACACCATGTGTTATGTCATTTCTTTCTTGGACTTTCTCTGCTTCTGATTCCTTTTTGAACCACTGTCCTCAGTGCCATCGTTGTAATTTTAGATTTGCATTGTCTCACCAGGGGCCCTTTTATTACTGTCTGTCTGTCCTTATTTTCCAGTTACTCCAAATGAAATCTTCTTGCTAAGAGTTCTAACTGAATACTAAAAGAGCTATTTGTGTTTACCCAAGTTATGATGTAGTTGAGAAATAACTTAGTTTATTTTGTTTTTGTTGTTATTTTTTCACTGTTGTTATTTTGCAGTTTAACTTCCTTATCACTGTTGCACTTTATTTTTCATGATTGTATGCTATTCTACTTCTATTGCAATCTCAGTACATTGTCCTAAGCTGTACGCAATTAAATTTCATTTTGGCTGCACCGTGCGCATACAAAATGACAATAAAGTTTGTCTAAGTCTAAGAAAAATCAGTTGAACTCTGATAATAGATTTTTTATTTTAGGGTTTGTGGGTTGAAAGTTATTGAAAGACTGATGTTTACTGACTTAATCGTCATAGATACTAAAGGTACAGTGAGAAAAAATGTCCTCCAAACTGGTGCATTTCTACATTATAAAGGGCCTGATCTTTCCAAATATGGAGGCGAAACTGAAAGGGGGGAAATGCAGGGTTTGTTTCTGGTGATCTGCAAAGATTATGCTATAAATGGATAAGGCATACAGAAACAATTCATTTTACCCCATTAAAATGAGTAAATTTCATGTGCCACTGAAAGTAAGAGGGTGTTGATAAAAGGAAGATGAAGTTCTAAGCTAAGGAGTTAAAGGAGTTAATGATACAATTTGACCATGACAAAAGTGTTGAATATTATTTATTCTTAAATCCTAAAAATAGATGCAATAACTGCACTTGCAGTCACTCTCAGGTTGGATAAATCAATTTGTGTGTTGTTATTATTTATAGTTGCATATCCTCCTCCATTTAAATTTGTATGGTTTGGTCATAAACATGTGATCTTCAGACACAAAACCAGTTTGTTCCCACTTTTCCTCTTTTCTGTACACTGAATGGCTTTTCACTTCCCTTGATTGTAATGAAAAACAAGTTACAGAGAGAAGAGTTGACACAAATCAAAATGAGGCGTAATAGAGTTGTTACCAATTTAAAAAGGTAATAATTTGGATTCCTGTGTGACCAAGTTGGTGACGAGCATTAGGAGGCTGTTAGGGTTGTGTTTGGTTCTCTTAAATGTTGCTAAGGCTCCTGGTTGTTTAATAAGTTAACTGTTAAATTTGTCTTCAAATTTAAGTTTTTCATTTTTTTAACCCATATACTGTACTTAGCATGGTTAGAATGAATATTATTTACTAATGTGGAGCGGATTAATGGAAAATAAAAATGTTTCCAGTGATATAGGATAAATGACCCGAAAAATAACAAAAGCAAGTTATTTTAGTTTTTATGCTGAATAAATGTGCATGGCGTAATGACAGCTGTTCTCTGTTATATCTGTTTCAATTCCTTTTAATTAAAATAAAAAAGAATTTATCTATCCCAAAGGGAAAATTACTTCCTTGTTTGATCTTTTCCCCTCGGACTGAGACAGCAAGAAGGAATCTGGGTTTTGACTGCTTTAGTAGCTTTTCTGTTTTCTCTCTTAAATGCTTAATTCTTCCCCACAGTCCTGTGCTGTTGTTCAACTGCATTATTTTCATCAAACAGATATTTGTGCACCGATATGCAGAATGTATTGGAGGGGAAAACTTACTTTTTTAGTGTGGTAAACATGCCACATGAACACAACACTGGAAGTCTAGCCTTGGATGTTTTCCTTTAAAAGAAAACAAAGACCCTGAGTGACCCTGAAAATTGCTCAGAATTATTGTTTCCCCCAAGAAAATAGTCACAAGACAAAAAGCAATATGTTCTCAGATTAGTGCAGCTGTGATTGCTCTAATCTGTTGGAGTCGAGGAATCGAGGTTCCTCCTACCAATCTGGCCCATTTGTGATTGTACTCCCCTTGAATTTTCTATCACCAGCTGCAGCAATTATGAAGTTCTCCCTTTGTGGTTAGAAAAAGAAAAGGGCTCTTTTTTTATACTTGAATACAATTACGCCACACTGCCTAATGTAAGTAAACTCAACTTTACTTAGATTAGGCAGCGTCAGGCTGAAGTAGAGCTCAGCAAAATATCACTCACTCACTAGTATTATCTGCTAGCATCAGGTAATTTTTTTTATCCTCTTTGTGCAGAAATATACAGTAAATGCATGAATACATGTCCTTCTAGGCTTGTTTGTGTATTTCTTGGCCATTACTGAAACCTAGCAATTTCTTAGATTTTTTGTTTTGTTCTTTGTTTATTGCTTAAACATACCAAACCAAATGAAACCAGAAAACTTTTGGTATGAGCCTGAACGGCTCTTCTTTTTGACAGTCTTATTCTTAGTATATTGAGGCAAATAAAAAGGTATTCAAATATTTAATTTATATAGTACTACGTACACATTACATCAAAGCTTATTTCTCAATGCATTTTAAATGTGTTTGATTCTGCCCTTTTACATATCACCATTCCACTTCAATTTTTGGTGGTGTAAACTCTCAGGGGCTATGATTTCAAACTCTGCTTGTCTGTTTTGATTTTGACCCGTTAGATGAGCTTAACTTTTGGTAAATCTTGTTCCTTGATAGATCTTAGATGCCCACATGCTGTAGCTCAGAGAGAGTTATGGGGGCATTGACATAATGTAGCATGGAATGTGTATTTTAATGAAATTGGTGGATAAAATAAAATAAAAATACAAATAGGCTTAATACAGCCTACATACAGCTTAATAGATACAGCTTAATGTAGTAACAAATCACAACCCTTGTCATCTTTATGCACGTAACAAGACAAACTGGTCTAAATAAATCCACATATATGGAATTAATTTAAGTTTTAATTAAATTTTAAATCAATGCAGTTCTTTACAATACAATTCATTCAGAAATGCCAGATTCAGATCCAAATGTTCATGATCCAATAATAAGCAAATTATGGTGAATTACAGTTAGATTTAGATTTCTGTCTAAAGAGGATTTGAAATCTTTTTTTGCAGCACTCATTAATCCTAAGCAATATTGTAAAAAAATGAAAAGTAACCACATTTGTTAGTTTTTGTTTCTTTTGTTACATTCCTAAAAACTGCAACACCTACAAAACAAAATGTGCACCCTGGTGGTGTTTCTAGGAAGTAATTGCACGGCAGCATGGTATTATCCAAACAGGGACAAACAGAGCAACCCGAAGAAGCATTGGTGACTACAGTCCATACAAACTGTCAAACTCTGGAGCAACTGCACATTTTAACAGTTGAGAAACAACACAAGAAGAATGTAGAAATAAAACGGAGCACATCGGATCATGACCTCCAAACTGGGAGTTTGGCTCTGGGAGATTCATGGTTTTACCTTTTTATTTAGGTCACGACATTCAAGTACAACTCATCAATGGTGGATAGTCTTTTTTTCAGGTTCTCCACTTGTCCTTTTCTTCTTCTGCTATTTTCCACTTTCTTTAGATATATTATGAACGTACTGCACACCATTCAAACCCATGTCAATTGGTCAAGTGTAAATAGTGCACTGAAAATAAATATGAGGGATACAAGCGGCGAACTTCAAAAGTGAAAACTTTGACCGACCTTCAACAAAGCTTGGAGAGCTACTTGTTGAGAATACTTCAAAAGACAAGCTTCAGTCTCTAAAGGGAAATGCAAAGAAAGGAACGATGCCTCAAGAGTTTTGCAGCATTGCTCTATTTAAACTAACCCCAAGATACTAAAAATATTCCAAATTACATGATTAAAATAGACAAAAATGAATCTTTAAAATTTATTCTCATGACTGTTCTTTAGACGTTTACATACAAAAATCTTCACACCCTATTAATTCTTCTATATTCTATCATCACAAGCTATTTATTATTTTATTTTGCTGGGATCAAGCAGACAACATCAAGCTTGTTATACTGATGAGCTATGGAACCTCTATCTAAAACACCACATGCTTTGCCACTTACATTTCATCCTGAAAGCACTATTCCCTCTGCTAAACCAGGATGGGGTCAACATGCCGTGGGGATGCTAACTGTTGGGTCAGGGAACCTGGTCAGAGTTGGAGAAAAGATACAAAGTAACACTGGATTAAAACTTTGTTAGAGGCTGCAGAAGACCTAACATCCAAATAGAAGAGGTGTACGGGGACTTTCGGCGGGGGGGGGGGGGGGGGGGGGGGGCGGGGGGGGGGGGGGGGGGGGGGGGGCCCCCCCCCCCCCCCCCCAAAAAAAAAAAAAGTATAACCAGAACTACAATGGAGTGGTGTAGATCAAACTGTGTTAATGTTTTATAATATTACAGACCAAAACACAACCCCGAAACTGATGCAAGACTTGAGAACCTATTTTTCTCAAAGCTTGAGTCATTTTGCAAAGAATTTAGGAAAAAACAAACAAAAAAACTCAAGATGTGCAATGCTTTTAGAGACATACACCAAAATAACTTGTGGCTGTGAGTGCAGGAGACAATAGTTCTTTAGAAATCTGCAGCTCTGAAAAGAAATGGAAAACCATATTTTATTGTAAAAACATTTTGCATACCAATTATTTTATTTCTGTTTCACACTCTTCTATGTTAACTCCATCCATCCATCTTCTCCTGCTTCATCCATCAGGGTCATGGTTGGGTCGGTGCCTGTCTCCAGCAGTCTATAGGCGTAAGGCGGGGTACACCCAGGACAGGACGCCAGTCTGTCGCAGGGCAACACATAGACACACAAAGACGTACAACCATGCACACACACACACCTAGGGACAATTGAGAGATGCCATTTAACCTAACAGTCATGTTTTAGGACTGTGGGAGGAAGCCGGAGTACCCAGAGAGAACCCACGCATGCACGCGGAGAACATGCAAACTCCTTGCAGAAAGACCCCAGGCCGGGATTAAACCCAGAACCTTCATGCTGCAAGGCAACAGTGCTAACCACTGCTCAGCCATGTGTTAATACGCTAATACCAGACATCCCGAAAGAATTGTAATAGAATTAGTGGCAATAATAAGACAACAAATAGAAACCGTTCATGGAAAATGATTTACTTGAACAATGCAGCACAGTGCTGTTTTGAGGATATGGAGAGCAGTTATGAGAGTTTAACGCTCTATGATTCAAAAATATTTAAGGAATTAGTAAGTACATTTTTAAAAAGTGCTTGTAAAAATCAAGAAAGCATCAATATAGAAACAGCCTGAAAGGTAAAATTATTTTTAACACTCAAATTCTAAAACAAACAAAAAACATTGCAATTAAAACATAGAGCTGACAAGAACAGTTCGTTTCAATTGCTTTAATGTTGTGTTTAACCAAGACAATTCAAAGAGAAGCCTTTGGAGAATTTTAGTTTATTTTCCTCAGGTTTGAGAGAACGTCCTCCCAGGACCAGTAACCACACACAGCCTAATGATACTGCAGACGTTCTAATTTGTGTGCATTCTAATGACTGCTTTCCTGGGCTCTGTGCAGTTTTTTTGTGCAGCCATGTGAAGGTCAGCATGGTGTTAAAGGAGGCATTAAAGGTGCATTCAGTTGGTTGGAGGCTTAAAATTTCACATGCATGTATAACATCCTGACACTTCTTGTTGTTACCAGTTTTTATATGTGAAATCACACTTAAATTCACCACATTTGCCTCATGTGCACCTTTCAAGCACAGTGAAATAAGCCTGGACTGTCTGCTATGAGAATTATGCCATATACTGAAGCTTTCCTTATAAATGGGTTTTAAGATGGGTTATTTTCCCTAGGCAAAAGGAAAGTCTTCTCTTTATCAGGAAATATCCTTTTCATCTAGCTGACATGCAGCAAACAAGGATTTTATTTATTTCAAGTGTTGTACTAAGTCTCTGCAGTTTTATTACACTGAACGTGACATATCCAACAACGAAAGTCACAAGCCCATGTTTAAAGGAAACTTCTCCTATCTTTAAGTCTCTTTTGTCACAGCTGGTAATCAAACAATGCACATTTTGAAAGACTCCCTAATCAGGAAAACTGAATTAGATATAGAGGTCATTGGGTCGAGGCAAATCTTTTGTGTTATATTCTTTATTTTTTTATATCCACATCGACTAATTTAGATTAAAAAAACAAATTAGCAATGATGAAGTCAAAGTTGCCAAATGGAAAATGAGTGGAGACCTAATGATAAAATTCTGCTTTAATTAACCTTGTATTGATCTCTTTATCCTTTTAGCAGTTTCATTTGAAAGAAAAATATGCATCTTTCCTCAACCCTTCACTAAATTGGAAAACACGAATATGTTTTCTTACACGAATATGTTTTCTTACTCAGACACACGACTTTGCTGTTTTATGTAACCAATAGGAATGTATCAAACCAATAAAAAATTATTTACATTTTTTTAACCTCTCATCATAAATACCACCAAAATGTTTCCAGTGTTAAAGAAAAAGTAATTTGTCCAGTAGCAGTTCTTTGTAAATTTAACCCGGGTACATGTCTTACCATGATTTATTCCCAGACGTATGCTTCTTGCATTAAGGGTCCCTTGAGAGAGACCCCTCCTTCATCACTGAATCAATCCACAAAACAATCAAAAAGAGATAGGAATAAGCTAATTCTAACCCCCTTATTTGATCACTTTGTCACAAATAAATTGTGCATACAGTAATTGGGTGTGTTGCAGGTGATCTACGACGATTGTATGCAGAGTGCTGAAGACGTGGTTCTACATGTTCTACTGGCAATTTAAGAGAGATCATAAAAGAAAGAGGAAGCTCTGCTATGGAATTAAAGCTGAATATGTTAATAACATAAAAAATTAACCAAAATGATTGATAGTATTTGAAGGGATTTTTACGTAGAAATATGGTATTTCCTCTTAAAAAGTGTAACATAAATAAAAAGGTGAGATGTGAACATTTGAATTTAAAAGTAAATATTAATCTTAACAAAGGGGACTTTTTCACCTCTACTTTCACCTCTCTACCTGTGCAGATGCTTTTCATTCCCGCTCCCTGTTTGCTTGAATTCTTTTATTCGTAACTTTTTATCTTCTTGCCAACATTTTGAAAAAGTTGGACTACACTAACCAGTGACTACCAAAAGTCATTACGATTTTATTTTTTCTAAAGGAATTCAACATGTTTTTTTAAAATAAACCCAAAAGAAGGAATACGATCCAGACCTTTCACATCTGATATCTTCGGTTCAGTGAATAATCTTGTAAGCAGCCTTGAAGATAGTTGTAAAATCTTTGTAAAACACAATGCCAATAAAACACATCAAGAATCAGCTTACTTTTCAAAAAAACAGAGGTCAGTAAATTGCTTTTTTAAACTTAGTTGTCTAACTTTTTGAACAACATTTGATGTATTAATCTCTGCAGTTGCTTTAAACAAGCTGCTGTTTGCTTTGAGCAGTTGTGCCTGACAGGACAACGCATTCTCACTCCCGACTCGTCATATACTGACGCTTGGGCATGTCCCCTCAGCGTCACATATTGACGCGTCAG
>JAUZNJ010028853.1:0-15805 GCA_034780135.1 Jordanella pulchra | reverse complement strand
CTGTTGGGCTCTAGTTGGCACCAAGATAATTATTCTTATTGTCACATCGCCAGACAGGACACTGCAAAAAAAAAAAACAGGAACCTTTGTAAACGGTGCTGGAGCTGGTAAGAGAGTTTTTCTATCCTCAGTGACATTTCTATATTTAAAGGGGCTAAACCGCCACTCAGACAGGAAGAGGCAATTACTCCAAAAGCAAAAGTCACATTGAAAATTGCCCATGATCTTTATGGATGAAAACATTCATTTAAGGATATATGTGCTGTGGAACTAAAGCTTAATGAGAAAACACTTGGAAGCCTGAAGTCACTATCCCAGCTGTGAAATATGGGATGGCAGCATGTTATGTGGAGTGACTGCTATACTTCACGAAATATATCATGAGGTAAGATTATATGAATATTTTGATGCAACAGGAAGAGGAAGTCAAAATACATTATTGTGTCTTTTGAATGGTCAATGACCCAAAGCAAACTACACACAATGGGCCTGATGCAAGAACCGCCGGAAATGTCACATTCGCCATTTTTCTCCTGTTTCTAATTTTCTCTCGGGTACTAGCACATTTTTAACAAGTGCTCCAGAGTCTTGCAAAAATCAACTCTTATCCAACCCAAGGTTTTCACTAAATAATTATATATAGCTATATTTATATAACGCCAATTCACAACACATGTCATCTCAAGGCCCTTCGCAGAGACAATTCAATAAAATCACACATATTAGTTAAATGTTTATATCGAAGGAAAACCATCTGATTTCATTGACTCACTGATTTGACAGCAATCCATTGTTTTTTAGCAGCAGTAGTTAATTTAAACTACCTTACTATCCATTATGCAACTCTGCTATAAATTAAATTTTTATCACGCATTGTATGGCAGAGATAGAGGGTACGATCAATGACATGGTCTGGAGTTCTACAGCATCTCTTGCCTCCATCAGTAGTTTTCATTGACAGTTTTCAGATCAAATAGTTTTTAGTATTATTATTTATTTAGTTTTACTTGTTTAAAAGTGCCAAAAAAGCATTTACAGCTCTTGTAATTTACTTATTTGCTTTTACTGGTCCTTTAGTTCTGCTGCTCAGCTCTCAGTCAGCAAAACCTCAATCTCTGAAACTTTTAAGTTTCTCATCTTCTTCTTCAAAGCCATTTCTGTGAATGAACGCCTTCTGACAGCCCCTATATGGTATTATTGGGGCGGAACTTATGTAGATTTTTATTTCTTGGGAACATGCGCTCACTTACCCACAGATGGGCTGCATCAGGTTTACAAGGATCATTTGTGATCATTTAGTGAAGTTTAAAACTATGCTGAAATCAAAGGAGTCCACGGTAAGAGGAAAAATAAGAGAAAATTTACATAAAGAATAAGAAAAATTGGTGGCATGAGACCCAGGGTTTTAGAGTGACCATCAGAAATCTTTCTGGTTGAGCTGAAAAGGATTGTGTAAGCAAGGCAGCCTCCGAACCTGACTAGGTTAAACCAAGTATTTTAGGGAGAAGGGCCCTAAACTACCGTGAGAAGCTTGTGGAAAGATAGCCAACACATTTATGAGTCAGAACCTCTTTAACTTTGATCTACTTCTCATGTATCTAGCATTTAAACAATGGGGAGAATCTGCTCACCCTAATAACCAAAAACTGATTTAATGTCTGACAGTGACAAAATAAAATTCTGACCACTGTTGTTTTTTTATAGTTTCTTGTTAAAGTCCATGTTTGGTTTCTCCAAAGCTGTTTTACTTATAGTTGGATTTGGTTGTTCAGGTCCCATTTAAAGGCCTTTTCCCTCAAGGACCTTTTATACCAGTACCTCAAACTTCACAGTTTTATCCTCTGTAACAACTCAAGGATTCTACAGCACGGATTATGAGTCTGGTACATTGCTGATATAGGTGTTTTCTGAGCAGCCGTATGCCAATAATGCATGTTTTCCCTAAAAACTCAGTAAGTGCTAAACTTGTAAAGCTGATGCGTCACACCTTGATACCTTCAGAAGCTTTTAAGAAATGGGTCTGGGGCCTTACAGTGCAGTGCTTTAACTCTGCTGCTGTGGCGTTTCTCAGTCAGTCCCGGTCTGATGTGCTTTTAACTGGCTGCTGATCTCACTCAGCACACTGACAGTGACGGACACCGACAGGCTTTACACATTAAATGTGATTAAAGTGAACACCATCTGCCACAGTGGAGGAAAAAACTGACATTGTACTGTGTTGCATCACTTGTGCTTTTCATTAAGGAGCCTCAGTCTCACAGGGTGCTGTTTTTATAAATGGGGCTTTGTACACAAGGGGGCACTTTAGTAATTTAAGGACTGACAGAACAGCTTGACTGTACCAGAATATTTGCTACAGAAGCCCATGAAAAGTTTTTAGCCAAAGAGGAATTATGGTGGCTTGCAATGCAGAGGTTCGAGTTAAATATTACGGTTTCAAATTATCAAACAAATTTGATATCAAATGACTGTAGTAGGTCTAATGTTTATTTCTTAAAGGAAAATTTGTGAAGGCAGAGAAAGTCATATAAATGAAGCTGGCTCAGTGTAGAAAAAGTCATTAATTCCTAATCAACTGGTTGTGACACCCTTGGCATGAACAGCTACCATCAAGCATCTGCTACAACTGTAAACAAGTCATTTGTATCTCTTTTGGAGACCACTCCTTTTGGAAGAATTGTTGTAATATCTTATTTGGATTTAAATCTGGACTTTGACTAGACCTCTCAAACATAGGATTTTCTACTGGAGAAAAGAAGAGAAGCCAAAAACCATTGTGCTTCAACCATAACCCAATATATGCTGCACAATGTGAGTTTTTGGTTAGTTTTATAACTGATTTGTTCTTTCCATAAGGTTTAACTTTTATCTTTAGTCGAAAAATTATTGCTACTTGTAACCAGTCTCTTTTTTATTATTAAATTATGACCTTAACTGAAGCAGCTGAGATCTGTAGAGTTTGAAATGCTGTTCTGGTCTAGTTTTTTGCATCCCAAATAAGTAGACGATGTGCTTTTTTAGTCTCTTTGGGAGGTTGGTCACCCCTGGAAAGGTTTGCTGCTGTTCCATCTTTTTTATATTTGTAAAGTAATGGCTCTTATTTTGGTTCGCTGGACTCTCAACACATTATTGATTATTTTCTCAATCACTTCAGACTGAAAGAAGTCAGCCCTCATCTGTTCTGGTACGATGTGATATGTTGCTTTCGGTATCTATTAGCCTACGTCATGTAAGGGATTTCTTAATTGGACAGGTGCAGTGGTAATCAGGTGTAGCCAGTGAATATGGGGGGGTAGGTCTCCACATCGGCTGGTTGGAGTAGTTTACTTTTCAAAACCATTTTTTGTCTTGAAAGTTGACTTGTCTGCTTATAAAGTTAGTTTGGTGATCTTAATCCCTAAAGTACAACAAAAATGGCAAAGAGAAAATGTATATCTGGAGCACTTACAAAAAAGAGGCTCTGTTATTAAGACAGGGCAGTTGGTATATTGAGAGTTGACGTGTTCTCTGTGTAGTGATGTGTGCTTCACCCATTTCACAGACGACCAAAGCTGCTATGTTAGCATAATGGCTAATGACCCCTCTGGCGGAAGCTTCAGTGACTCTGCAGAAATGGAGACAGAACGGTTAGCAATGACCCTCTCATGGTATGCAATTTACTCATCTGAGTCCTAATGTCATTCCGGCTTTTCATTTGCCTGCCTAACCCATACAATCCTGCCAAATGGGCAGTAGATACATTCATACATTACAGGGAAATACTCTCATTGGTCTCTTTTGAATTAGCATGAGGTTAAACCACTGAGGCGCAATTGATTTTCTTTACTTTTCTTCAGCGTTAAGCATGTTAGGGTCTGATTGCTTCATGCAGTCTGTGTGCAAATGTGTATGCTTGTCTATGGGAGTGGCAGTGGGGTAATATCACTGCAGTTGTGTGCTTGAGGAAGTCTTGGATCGTTATCAGTTTGATCAAGCTTGTCATTTGTGCTTGGAAATGACACTTTACAGATGCCAGGTTGCATCACCTTTAGCACAGAAAAACCTCAGACTGGATCAAGGTGCCAAATGGAAAGATGCCACATTGTGTGTGCGTATGTGTTAAAGCTTCAGCCATGCAAAGCTAAAGCATGTGTGGGTCTGTCTCTCTAATCTATGTTTCTTTTATATTTTATACGGCATACAGGCTTAATAAATCTCTTTTAGTCTGGTAATAACAGTTAGTCATTAGGATTACATATATCTAACACTTCTCCTGGTAATGCTGCTTAGAAAATAGTGAAAAGTCTATTGTCTTTCTGCCTGTCAGCATTTCTTAGGGGTTAGCTAGAGCCCTGGCCATCCCCAAAGGAGAATCTAAAGTTGCTTACTGAATGAAAATGTTCACATTGATGCAAACAGGTTTTGGGTGGGCCTCAGCAAAGCTGTGCACTGGCATGTGCAGTTAGTATTTGATTTAAACGGTGCTGCATGCTTTGGTTGTTTTGTTTTCTCTGTGGGCAGTGAGTCACTGTGCTTTTAGGAGGCTCTTGCCTCACAGGGCTATATACAGAGCAACAGGAAGAACAAAAAACACAAATCCACCAACTGTTGGAAGCTAATATGCAACAGAATCTTTTTATTTGGTCATGTTTTGGTTTGGTTCTGCTTCCTTTTACTGCCGGTTTTCATTTTGCTCAGACTCGTTAAGAGGACAATTTCTCCATGTTGGAGACCAACAGACCTTTTTTATTTTAAAATCGTTTCCGATTTAGATTTCATGTGATGAGAAAAACACAAAGTATTGCATATATGTAAAGTAAAAGGAAAATATCACAAATTTTAGGAATTATGCCACAAATTAAATCATATAATCATGACTTGCATTATTATAAAGTAGTTCTTTTTTCAGATACATTAAATCCAGCTGATCTGTGAGGAAATCAGCCTAAACACACAGCCAGAGCCACAGAAGGAGGTTAGAACAAAAACATATCACTTGCTCGGGTTGGCTTAATCACAGTGCGGACCTGAGAGTCTCTGGGAGAAACTATAAAACAGCATAAAATAAATGTCTGTATCTAACTGGTGCACTTCTGGTAAAGAGAAACCCTGAAGGACTCACAGGTATAAGAACAACAAACCTATTTTTAATTGGCCTGGTTGGCTAATTAAACTACCTTTTGTTGGTGCTTCTCATTAACCCCTCGATCATTGCAGACAGAAATTAAAGTTACAAAAAAAAAGGTTAATCAATATACTTTTGTTAATGATCCAGGGCAGCCATTGTAGATATTTTGGCCACATTTCCTGCATTTCATTTAGAAACATTTAGGGCCTGATCTATAGAAGGGTTGCATGTCTCAATGAGGGCAAACGTGTTTTTACTGACAGAGAAAATCTTCAAAGAAGGCGCATAGTGATTTGTGCTTTCAATTCAGCAAACAGCATGTGCAACCCATTTTTTTTGCAACCTCACAAATTCATGGGTGGAGATTATGTAAATGTAAACATTTACTATGTGCAAAGTGATTTTCCTAATCTCAAACCTGTAGCAGCAGATTGAACATATTTTTTAGTGCTTCTGAAGGGCACACGCACAATAACACACAAAGATATCTGTAGCCTTTGTTGCTACAGAGGAGACATCAGAAGATATGTTTCTGTGCATGTCAATATATTTGAGTCGTCAGAAGTAATAATCATATAATATTAATAAAGACATAACATGCAAAACACAGTTATGTTTTATGTGTTTGCACCTGTTTTAAGACATGCAAACCTTGTTATGTTTTATGATATTTTATTTATAATTAACTTTGGTTATTTTCATAATTTTACTTTTGTTCATTGCACTCAGAGACAGGCTACCTATGTAAAGTGGTTTGTGAATATTTTCTTGGTATTACAACTATTATTTTGTAAACTTTTATCATTATTACATTTAATTAAATGATTTAGAACATTATCAATTTTCTGCTAGCAGAACACAGTCTGCTCATTTTAATTTTGTGTAACTGAACTGATTTGCACATCTTAACATTTGTGCAGCAACCTTTGTAAGATCACTTGCAGCGTATCCATTTATTGCAGGTATGAAAAAAGTGCATTTTAGCATCAATTATTTTGAATCTTTGTAGATCAGGTCCTTAGAGTACTGAGTTTTCCAATCTACTAACCCTTGCTAATCATGTGCTCAACATTGGCTGTTGTAAAGACGGTTAAATATACTAGTTTTACCTTTGGGTTAACGACCTTCTAGAAAAGCCTCAATTAACAATGTTTTTTATCTTCAAGTATACAGGGACTTAAAAATATATACACCATATTATTTGTACAATTAAATTAGGTTTGGCTTTTAAAAGTACTATCAAAACTCATAAACAAATCATATTGTATCTCTAACAAAATGTTTAGGCTCAGTGTCCTGTATGAATGTAGAACTCCACCCAAGTCTAAAAACTTTTGAATTTTCCATGGGGGTAACAAAAAAAAAACAAAACGAAATGCTCTCAAACAAATGTTTGACAGCCAATCAAACCTCATAGGATTTAAATGACATCTGATAGCTTTAAAACTCAAACATGTGTACAAAGTTCAGCCACTGAGCTGCGCACGATGACATGACATGACATGACATTCACAGTCTTTGAATTTCCCCTCCATTTATTTCTCTTCCTTCCTCTGCTCTTAATCTTCATTTGAATTTTAGTAGGACGGCTTAACTGCTGCTTTTTCACGGAGGTGGTGGTTATGAAGATTGGTGGGGATTTCAACATTCATCAGCAAGATGTAACAGAGTGAGAGAAGGAGGCTTTTTCCAATCCACTTATGTTCGAGACGAAATGAAGGGTGTAGAGCAGAGTAAAGGAGAGGAAATTAGGGTAACAGAACTAAAGCATTTTCATTTCATTTGTGGACTAAAATATTTAAGAAATTTATAAAAAAGCTTTGCAGATTTTTTTTTATTGTAGATTAATGTATTCATGTGAAAAATCTAAATTCACTGCACATTTCTCTCAGCTTAATCCTTAAATGAAAACTATATGATTAAGATAAACTAAGACTCACCTAAAGCTGCTACTCAGGGTCTATGAAGGAGTTCATTTAAAACTAATCACTGCTTCAAAAGTTTCTCGTAATTGAAAAGGTTTTATGTTCTACTTGTAAAACCAAGAATAAGAGACTTTTTAAACTCCTAATTTCCTAAAAGAGTTGATGGCCTTAATGGATTGAGGTTTCATATTTCTCTAAAGTGTCATTGGCTTAATTGCCACATATCAAGTATTTTGAAAATGATGCTGTAAGGAGAGTCATAAGACAGTACAGACTGTCATTGTTCTGCATTGAAACAAAGCTGTTTTTTTGTCCTGATGTTCTTGCCTTGAGCGATCTAGTGCTTGAAACTAACGGATCAGGCAGTGCAGTTAAATGAGCAACTAAATTAACAAAATTGTTAATTGTTTTTAAGATTTGAATGTCTAGGATCCATATCATGATAATTATTGATTAGAGTAAACAATATTTTCCATTCTTATTAAAGCCTTATTTTGTCAAAAATTGCTTTTTACATGATGCAACAGAAACTATTCTAAAATACATCCACAGATTTGATCACAAATAATAATAATCACAATAATAAGCGATAATCACAAAGCACAGTTTTAATTATGTCTTATTACATGCTACCATAAGAATTTATTACATATTATATAATGCAGTTCTACAGTAGAATTGCTGAAGAATCGATACTAAAGACTGAAAGATATTATAAAATCACGATATTTATTAAAACTCCTTTAGAATTATGCTAACGTTTCCACGGCAGCTCATCCATCCATCCATCCATCCATCCATCCATCTTCTTCCGCTTATCCGGGGTCGGGTCGCGGGGGTAGCAGCTTCAGAAGGGAGGCCCAGACTTCCCTCTCCCCAGCCACTTCCACCAGCTCCTCCAGAGGAATCCCAAGGCGTTCTCAGGCCAGCCGAGAGACATAGGCCATAGTCCCTCCAGCGTGTCCTGGGTCTCCCCCGGGGCCTCCTCCCAGTCAATGTCAATTGGAAATGTGGAATTTGGCAAAATAAAATACTTGTTGGTAATTTTGGTTCAATCTTCACTCTAAATCATCTTAAAGGTTATTTAATCAGGTTGAGGTCAGGAATTTGTGCTTGGTAGTCAGGTTTTCTCACAACAAACGTCTTCCTTGTTGTCCTCATGGGCCTTGCTTTGCATGCAGGTGAACAATTATGTTGTATTCCCAAAAAGAGAGACATGGTCCCTTACTCCAGATAACATATCTCAATGTTTTGAGAGACAGACTTTCTTCATGTTGTTTTTTTTTCTTTTTGATCAGAACAATGCTGTTCCTGCAACTGCATGATATTGTTTGGCCCGGTCTAACTCTATGTGGAAGCAAACCAAACCAACCGAAGGAGTGAATGCTTCCTTACTCTCTGGTTCTGCTACCCCCGTGACCCAAACTCAGCTAAGTGAAAGATAATAGATGGATTTTTATTATCCTTTGACCCTGGAAAAGGAAGGAAGCAAATGGCTCATTAAAGGCCCAGGACAGATTGACCTTCACCTACTTGGTAAAAGTTGTTGTTCAGGTACGGTGCATAAGAGGGAACAATAAAGGAGCTTTTATATCTGATCTTATTTTTATTTTACCTTCTATTGCTATGGACCAGGCATCTCCTTTTTTTTCTTCTTCCCTTAGATTAAATAAAAACCCCATCAGCACTGAGTATGGTGACCCTGAGAGAGAGATGCCCCCCATAAATTCCTGCTGTGTAGCACCTACAACTCCCAGTGAGACTTTTTAGCAGTTGTTAAAGTCCAAAGCCAACAGTGCATGTATTGTTTTTTAGAAAAGAACTTGGTTAGCTGTGACAATGGGCCGCTAATTCAAATGTGTACTTTTATGTTTCAGTAATGATGTAAATGTGGTGTAAATGAAATGGAACGAGTGCTTTATAGACTGAATTGATTTGTCACTCAAGTGTAACAGCCGCATGGTTGAATACCGTCACGTCTGGCTAATTGAAGACGAGTAATGTGTTTCACGTTTTTTTTTGTCAAGCTTTCTCGACCAAGACCACCACTTGTTTTTTTTTTTCCTTTTTGTTTTTTTTTGAAGTTACATCAAGCCCTTACCTGTTTTTGGATGAAATTGTTGGGCACTGGTTTGCAGTTACGATAATCTCTGCATGTAGAAGCATTGGAGCAGATGCACAAGCATGTATGTTCTATTCATTTTACATCTATACACAAAAAGTAAACTAAATCTTTGTGTATATTTTTAATGCACTGTAAGAAACTTTTATTATATTTGCCAGAATGGAATTGCAAGTGTGTCTTTGATGCTATGAAGTGAAGACTCATTACTTTGTAGATATTAATCTTGTTTATTTGAGTCTCATTTTATCTTATTTTCTGTCATTAGCTTTGATCTCGGGTACATTTCAGAGGTAGCTTTAGTTATGTTTGAGCCTTATGATAAAATTAAGCCATTTTAGGTGCTCAAGAATATAAATAACTCTTTTGTTGGTGCCTGAAAGTGAACATCCAATCTAAATAAATAGGAATTCAGATGGCCCATCTAACCACAAAACAGGCTTAAATCAGAGGCAAATGGACTTTTGTTCAATTTGATTTTGGAGAACAACACTTATAAGAAGAACAACAGGTTGCTAATTTTTTGATGGAAGTAACGCTAGCATGGATGCTCCTAGAGGCACCATCTTTACTTGACCCCATAGTAGTGCTGCAATAAATTAGGTATACCAAAAGAACTGCTGGGTTACAAACTACCTATTTTGTGTTCTTTTACTTTTGTTTGGGTTGAATAAAATCTAGATGTCTTTATTTGATGCCTTGGTGTGTTTGCTTGTCAACAGAAATATCAAATAATCTCTCTTTTTTTTATATGTTTGATTTATCTCAATCTGGAGAGACACAATTTCTATATAAAAACAAATTTAAAAAAAAAGGGAAAAAAAGTGTTTCTATGTCAATGTTTGAAATAAGTCTCTAATCATCTTGCCTAAGAACGTTGTGGAGCAACCTTTATTGTCAAGCAGTGGTAACATATTTCTTGTCATTAGTCATTAGGGTCTTAAAATAATAAATAATCCTTTTGGTTTCTTAGCAATGCCTAGTGACTCAAAGCTTCAGCAAAATAAACAGATATTATGTACGGCTAAGGTCTCACACTATGGAACTGGTTAGGTGACATAATAACAGAATTTATCTCTGGTATCTTGATTGCTGCCTTGGTGGTTTGTTTTGGGGTTCTTATTGAGCTAGATAATGTATCCATGATCTGTACCAAGTAGTTTTAGCTGGTAAACAATGGTTCCCCTTCAGGTTTTTTTGGTGCATGCTGATGCTCATTGACTTGTCAATGCCCTCACTTGATAAAGAGCCCGTAGACTACTACTTCCACCACCCTGTTCCACTTGGATCACTTGGTGCTTTGGTCCTAGAATCCATTTCTTTTCCATTAAACACTTTGGATTAGGGGGAAACCAAAAAGTTTGATTTTACATTGGAATCCAGTTTTCTTTGCTAAGGGAATTTACTCCCAATTTATTTACTTCCAGGATGTGGTGTCTTTCATAAGGCGCCTAAAAAATTACTAATAAGTGGACAAAAACATACCTCATGTATTTTAGACACAAGAAAGAAACCTGAAAATAAACTGTGACCTCTAAAATGTGTAGTAAAGTTGGACTAAAAGCTCTTTCAATAGATCAAACTGCATTGTCTGTTCTAGCAAGTACAGATTCTGCCAAGTTTGTGAAATTCGTGATGGTAGTTCTTGTTTGAGTAATAAAATATGATGGTACTTAAGACCTTGCTCTATATTTGTCTCTCTCTATATATAAATGGTGCAGCAGATTGAATGAGGTGGGGAAGTGTTAGGTTATCTAATCAAGTTTCTCTTTTATCTCCACTCCTAAGCGTGTTCATCCCTTGATTATCATGTATGCACCAGACTGTCAGTCTTGATGTAAATTATGGAGTCTTCATTATCTTTATTAAGTTGAAGGACTTCTATACTTAAAAGTAGACTTATTATCCCAATGTCTACAACTTCTAAAAACACTCCAAATGCTAAAAAAAAACAAAACAATTCAGCTGTTTTTAGTGAAAAAAACACACAAAAAAACAACGTTAATCAAATCTGAAACTTTCCTTTTATAAATATCAGTGGGCACCACCCCTTAGCTAGCAACCTCAATCCCTCACCTATAAAACCCAGTTGGGCTCCATCCCCTTCATTATTAGAAGAGTAGCATGTTTGGTCAGCTGGTTTTACCTCTGCATGCACCGTTCAACAGCATGCAGGAACAAAATGCTTTGTTGTTGTCTGCAATAAATGTGTCCATACATTTTCTCAGTCATGAACAACAGAGCTGTATGGAGAATGTCTCATTCACATTGTCAAAGAAAACTGTAGTTTGCATGGATCACCTCACAAAGATCTCTTCTGAAAACTACCCACAGCTGGATTTGCTAATAGCCTTCAACTAAAGCTAAGTTCTGCTCCTACTGTTTGTTGCAAATCTGGAGATGACAGAAATGTCCGTAATGAATGATATGACTTGTGTGTTTCAAACTGGTGTTTGCATGAACATGTTTGTTATTTACCACAATCTAAAGCTATAAATAGGCCAATGAAAGCCATGCAGTTAACCAATTATAGTGGAGTAAGTTCAATTTCTTTAGCTTCTATCGCTGACTCAAGGTTTAAAATATACAGTCATTTTGCATCTGTTTGCAACCATTTTTAGATGCATAAAATGCAGGTGTATAGGCTACATTGAATTAGGTGGCACAGACGGAGTCCTAAAACAGCTTATTCTGGAAGGAACTCAAATATGGCAGAACAGAGGAGGTAGACTCCTAATATCTAATAATGTCTGTTGTCTTTGTAGTCTATAATTTATCCTAAGCAGTTAAAATAAAGATAATTTCCCTTTGAGAGGTTAGTTGTTGGGTCTGTGGTGATGCAGTCAATTGCACAGAGAAGAGCAATGTAGATTGGAGATAGGAACCCTGGGGGACACCACTGTTAATGTTCCAAAGTGTGTCCTAATCCTGTTCTGAATCACTTTGAAGCAGACAGCTAAAATTAAGAGTCAGTTCATCGGCTGTCCGTAATGCTGGGTAAACACTGTGTAATTATCAGCCATTAGGAATGAAAGATGTGGGTCACTGGAATCCCAGGGAGGATTCTTTGGTCAAGGCTCCAAATATGTGGTCTTTACTTCCACTGTGTTTTTAGCGTTTTGACCAAAGAAAACGTGCTATAATTATTTGACACTTTGAAATGCTGCTCTCCCAGTATGACAACTGCAACCTACTGATCAGTCAATAGGAATCCAGCTGCTGCTAGAGATGCACCACATAGAGACAATGAATGTAAGACAATCTATTTCTAGAATGTTTTTTTTAGATTCACAGAATAGAGGCAAGTGCAAACACCAGCAGTCAGATCATTAGATTTGAATTGAGAAATAATAGCAGTAACCATGGAAACTACTAATAAATGAGTAGCCTACTAAATAAAGAGTTAGTGCTGAACTCTAAACATTAAAGAATAACATGAGTATTATTATGTGTGATACAGATACAAGGATGTATAAAAGGACTCATTTATTTATCCACTGTGAGAATCATCTCTGACAGACCACAAAAAAACAAATGAGGGAGAGAGTTTTGACAAGAGAAGCAGGAGAGACGCAGTAGGGTCCAAACTGTGCTTCCAATAAGATATATATAAAAAGGAATATTTAAAGGATTCTAAACAAGAAATGGAGAGCCAGTCTTAATTGCTTTGTTTGGAGCCATACGGAGGATCAACCTTGGATCTTCAGATTATATGCAAGTCACCAATCGGTGAGAGCTTACACCTGTTCTTTGATTGTAGCCAATATGAGGCTGATAAATAATTCGGGAAGGAATAAAAATGTTTTCTCTCCAATTCGATTATTTCTTTATACACTTGTAATGGATTTTTATGACATTTTGCAAACTTTAAATATAAAAAAAAAAAAATCAAGGTTTGATTGAACGTATTCATTCTGCAGAACTTGTTAATTTATTGGTGGACTAATTATTCCTGAGTTTATTACTTTATTGTTCTATTTTGAAAGAATTTGGGGTTGAAGGTGTGGCTGGACAGCTGATTTGGTTTGTTGATGTTTGATAGTTTTGGAGAAATTGGTTCCATTTAGTGAAAATTGTACTAGAGTTTGGAGTGTAAAGGCGCAGTTCGTAGAATGTTTTCTTTTTTTTGCCATGTATGTCTCAGTGATGGACTGGTGACTAGTTTACGATGTACTATGCTTAACACCCAATGACTGGAGATGGGCACCAGCCCTTCAGCAATTTTTGCAAAGATAGGGAGATACAGATGATGCACCACAGTTATAACTTTCTGTTTTCTCACCAAACTTTTTGCTGATAGTCTCAGAGCTTAGTTTCCTTGGAGCATCCCTGCAAGTCCCTGACTTCTACTTAGGAGCTCTTTGGTCTTCCCAGCATGGTAGACAGCTCATAGTGGAAGAACAAGTGGAGATCTTGAGTACTTTTACTTGTTATACTATTTGCTTTGTAATCAAAGGCACAGAATCAGTATTTTGGACTTAGAATTCATGTTGGGCTGCACATGATGAAATCCTTCCTTTAAAGACCTGCAAGGGTAAAGTGGAACTTCTATATAGTGTTATTTTTCATCCGAATGTATGTTTTTTGTCATTTGGCATTAAACAAATCTATCATAAAATAGAGTCTTTATTCCTTATGAAAAATATTAAGAATTAAAAGAGGCAATTTATTATTTATTGCACTGTGTTGTCAATGTCTGGTGAAACTCTTCTCTGTTCTAAACAGGGGGTTCATATCAAAGGTTTTTGTAGAATTGCAAATGAAACCTTTCAGCTCAGTCTGTAAATTCAAGATGATGTCTGGGAGGAGTGTGCCTCAGGAAGCTGAGACGATATCCCAACTTCCACAAGTCAACCCCCTGCTGAGACGTTCCCTGTGTTGTAACAAGCACTGAACACTAGATGTGAAAAGATGGGGCATATGGAAGAAAAGGGAGAAAAAAAGAAAGCCTAGGGAGGAAAATAATGTACAGCAAGGATGCTTAGGGTTAGTAAGAGCTGGCTGAAGAGAGAGCAAAGGGTAGCAAATAAGATTTCATGGTACGTCCTTCCCACAAATGTGCAGGACTCAGCCAGACAGATTAACACTCTTCATTTGTATCATAGATTTTCACACTTCAAAGGCTGATTTGTTCAGGTATCCAGCCAGTTTGCTCAAGGGGTTTGACATTTTTATATCCACATTTTAACTGTAACTTCACCAAATGCAGATCATTCTCCTCTGTTCTCTTCTCATTTTATTCAGTTTGTGTGTGTGTCCCCTTTTAAGACATTACTCTTTTAGACGGTCCAGCTTTGAACCTCAGCTTTTGCTTCTTTCAGTATGAAAAGGCAGGATGAAGATTATAGGCTGGTTGCACTTTGCAGTTGATGTTTTAAATGACATGCATCCTACACAATAGTCTACACACATGCACAGAGTTTGCAGTTACTTTCCAACTTGATATTCTACAAATGTCAAGCAGTTTAATAAGGTCATCAATAAGGAGAGGAGTTCTTTGCTAATTCTCTATGTTTTAAATATTAGAGTACTTTTTAATACACAATACTTTTAGCAGTGGTATCACTCATAGTTTTCAAAGCTATGGCAGCTAAAGAACAAAGTTAAACAGGCCTGAAAGATAAACTGTCCACTGTATAAAATAAACACAAACAACCACGAATTAAAACAATAGTGCCTTTATATACTAACGATCCCTAAAACTAAAACACTACTGAAAATAAGCACAAGTAAGTAAAAACCACATAAAAGGGGAAAATGGGTTTTAAAAGTCCATCCAAAAGTCCATGGGAAGGATTTAAGCTTCAGAGTTTAATGCATTTAAAGTGTCCTTTAAAAATAGCAGATTATTGTGAAATAGACAACTGAGGTTTTATTTGGTTTTAGAGTGGAGAATGAATAATGATGCAGAAATGAATTAAATGTGATGAAGCTGAAAAAGAAGGGGTCAGCTTAGCTGGTTCTGCGCAGAGCTAACAACATTAGCTTACAATGTGGTGGCTTAAAGCTAGGGATGCTAGCCAGTCCACAACATTCAGACCTTGTTTTGACACCATCAAAGTTGAAAAATTAGAAACTTTATTTCTTGTAAAACACACACAAAACAAAACATCTATCTACCTTCTCCACCCAAGCAGAGCTACGTAAGGCACCTGAGAGAGAGAGAGGATGACTTTACTGTCGGCTTGGTTCATGACGAAAGGCCTTTCGGTTTGACCTAGCAGTCCAGTCTTTGGTCCGTTCAGTTCATCCTCAGGCAACTCTCGAAGAGAATGGAATTATCGTGATCCAATCACAATGCAGCTGTGCAGGGCTTAGTCTTAGACTCACGGCCTTGAATGGGGCATTGAAGCAGGCGTCTCCCTGTTGCTATCACGGTTAGCCGTTAGTATGGTTCTGTGGGTCCACTAAAACTGGAAAGTTTCCTCGGCCATGCAGGCATTAAGAACACTGCATCCAAATCTGTTCGGATCGCAGAAAAACACTACATTCAGCTTTTGAATCGTGGGCAAACTTAGTCTCCTGGTCCAGCAATTAGACCAGGGGTGTCGAACTGGTTCCAGAAAGGGCCTTGTGGCTGCTGGTTTTCTTTCCACCAAAGCAGTAGCACACCAGACTCCATTCATCTCATTAAGTTAGTCTAGCTTTAAA
>JAUZNJ010028852.1:0-40000 GCA_034780135.1 Jordanella pulchra | reverse complement strand
CAATAAGAAGGGGAACCATGCTGCCTCCCAGAGGTGCGTTACTCCTTTTCCATGTTGGAATTACTCTCGGTTCTCCATAAAATCCTTGGAAACCGAAGATGTTTACTCGACACCATTCAATTTTGGAGTATTTCATCATAGGTTAGTGAGCACTACTCATGCAACCCGAATGAAGACCAGAGACAAAACAAAACATTGTTTTACAACAAATTCATCAGCCCATAACATGTCAGCGCAGATGAAACACCAGAACCTGCTTCTCACACAAACAAGCAAATGGATCCAAATGCAACATGGGTGGCCGATGAGTGAATTATGTGCATTTAGATGTCCAGCAGAGGCCCTGTGAGTAGACTGATCCTCCTTTGGCGAGAGGTTTGTGATAAGATCTTGGGTTGGTGTTTTCAGCATCTGCTTTGAAGCCATCTGAGGCTGCTGGGCTGTGACTTTGTAGCAGCTCGTTTCAGATCAGGACCCAAAGGGACTTGGCTCATACACGTTTTTAATCAAATGCAAACACCACTGTGAAGATAGCCATCTGTTGGTAGCATGTAAACCCCGGTAGATGGCAAAATGGGGATCAAGTGTATTAAGTCAGGCATGTGGCTGTAATAAAAGTGGCATTGTGCCTTCTAATCCAAATTTCCTGCTCCCGTCAGTGGGGTCAGACAGGGAAACCTTTTCAGATCTTTTTGGTGCCTTTAAAAAAAAAAAAAAAAAAAAAATCTAAATTCATTGTATATTATTGTTTTTTTATGTAATTAACAAACACAAAACAGAATTTAAACTTGATAAAAAACTGAAAGAGGTTTGTTTTTGCAGCTAATCGAGCAAAAAGTATGTTTGTAGTTTTATATTCATCCCACTTTTACTTCAATACCTGTTCAAACAATTTAGTTTTTAACAAATATTTTCTAAAATGACCTAATAAGTAAATAAAATCCAATTAGGTAACAGGGTGTGACTCAGCTTTGGTGGAGTTCACCTTCCAGTGGGAGAAAAACACCGAAACATAAAGGTAGAGATACAGTGAAACGGTTGAAAGAGTAAGGATCTAGAACAGGGATTGGAAACCTTTACAATCATAAAGACCTATTTATACACATATATTTATATTTTTAGTTCAGCTAATAAAACCTGTAATATATTTATGTATGTAATATTTGTATGTTTAATTTAGACTTTATTTATTTTGGAAATTCAACTCCATTAGTCATTTTTTTAGTATGTCTATTTTTGTCTATTTTTCAAAACATTAGCTGGCTCTTTTACATTTTTGAGCCAAAGTGATGAAGAGCCATCATCACATGTCTAGAGACAATCCAGAGCCAAAGGTTGAAGACCCCTGATCTAGAACTAAACCAAAATAAATTCTGTTTCAATGCCTAAGAACGGATATTCATAAAGCACCTGTATCCATTTTGCAAAAAAACAGAACAAAAAGAAAACAACTAAACAACACACATTTCCGCTTCTAGATGCACAAAGTTGATAGTCCTTCTGAAAGACTTGCAGTGCAGAAAAAGGTGCTTCTACTTATGCGTAGCAGCGAGTAAGGGAGGTACAACAATAATGCAGGACACATTTTGTTTTTAGATTTGATGTCTAAAAACAAATAATCCTGTTTTCCTTATCTTTTAATTTTCTGGTTACACACCAAGCTGTGTTGGTTTGGTGCATAAAATTACAGTAAAATACACTGAATCTTGTAGGTGTAACAAGTGAAGGGATTATGTTAACATCTGAGAAGGACTGTATGTGAAAACCCAAACAGCAGCAAAAGTAAACCATGCTCTCCTTTAGTGAGAGTTACACAACACTGAAGCACACTTAGAGCCTTTTAACAAACCCTGCTGATTGTTCTGCATGGTTAAACACATGCCTTTAGGCTATGCATTATCTGATAAAACAACACAGCTGCTATACATTAACTGTGGTTGTGTGTTGTTTCCCAAATGAATGCGCAAGAACCGAACAGACCCTAGCTTTCAGAGAGCCTCTCTAGATGTAGCCTGTGTAGTGACATCCAATACATCTGATGACAGAAATATTGAAATAATGCACAGAGAAATGCAGAAAAAAACACTTTTGAGGCAGGTGTGATGCACACAAAGTGTGCGCTGATGCAAGCAGGAAAAGTGGTGTTAGTGATTCGCCACGCCACCAAAACCCATGCAGCAGCAGCGGCAGGTTACCGAAACACTGATGGTTTTGATGGCCTGTCAGGAAGAGACAGCGACACAGATCACTTTAAAGGTTTCTGCCTGAAATAATCAAGCTTAGGTTTCCTTACAATTTTTCTGTGCAACCCAGTGCTGAGGTTCTTTGGGGTATATATGATTAAACTCACCTGGAAAGCATCTAGAAGTTTCCCGTTGAAATCGACAATATCTGAGGAGCCTGCAGCACCCTTTTCACCAGGATAACCCTGCAGTAAAGTTTGGAATAAAGAACGTATATCATTTACACACCTGGCAACAAAAACAGAGGAAGGATGTAAGACAAAGATAAATACTCACCATAGGTCCTTGCTCTCCTGCCTCTCCTTTATCACCCTGTGTGATGAGAAAAGCTTACATCAAACTACGCTTTGTGCATTGTTACTGCTTAAGGAAATAGGTAAAAAAAAAAATCAGTGATGGATATTGTTTAAAGATATTTTCTTCTACCTTTAGTCCTGGAAATCCATCCATGCCTCGTTCTCCCTTTTCTCCAATACCCGGCTCCCCCTGGTTCATTAAAAAGCGACAGGATTTATGCTTTAAACAAATTCAAAATAGTGACAATAAGCATACGAAAAGCTTGATTTTACCTTCTGACCTGGAGGCCCCTGCTCTCCTGGATAGCCAGGTTCTCCATCTTCTCCCTGCCAGTCAGTAGAGTTTGATAAATATTAAAGAGTGCAAAGTTTAACAAACTCATACCGGGAGAATAAGTAAGCTGAGTCCAAAAGGAACAATAATTATTCATCTATACCGGCTTTCCAGGGGCTCCCTGCGGTCCCTGAGAGAAACAAAAAATACAAATGAAGAAAAGAATTAACAGAGATATTAGCTTTGACTTATGATTGAGAACTTAAAACAATAAACATAACTCACCTCAACACCATCCCGGCCAGGTAAACCCTGAGGAGGACAGAGGAGAAGCTTTACTTCACAAATTTGATCACTAGATGTCAGCGTTGACCGAGGTTTGAACAGAACTCATACATCCTTGAGACAGCCTGTAGCTGTGATGTGAGATGAAAATCTAAAGCAATGTTTCCAGGTTGGTATCATCATACATTAAACAAAATCAATACGCTTTAAAAAGGAGAAGATATCTCAAATATAAACATAAAGTCACACTTTATGATAAGTGGAGCTGGAATTATACCGTTTTTAACCTGATGAAGCTCCTTTTAAGATTCAAATTAATATGACAAGTACACCAGCTGTATATTAGAGGCTGTGTGCTGCGGACATCAAAATGGAAAAGATTGCGGTTTTGTGTTCAGCTATGGGTCAAAAATATAAAAGCAGAAAGATTAATGACTGTAAAAAAAAACCCTCTCTGGGTTATTAAGACCATTACTCAATTAAACAGCCCCTTTCACTTTATTTGGGAAATTTGCTTTTATTTATACCTGCAGAGATTTTACAGGCTCAAAGGGGAATAATTTCTCTAAAGCATTTTATAAGAACAGTGTTTTCAGTTTATACTACAAAACAAAAGCATCTTTTTTTTTTTAGCTCTTTTTAGCAAATGTAGGGGTTTAAATATGAAGCCCTGACCTGTAGTGTATGTGTTTAAAAAAAAACATCAAACAAAAGCATCGCTTCAAGTCGGCTTCCATGTTTTTCTATCTGTCTATCGGTGATTTGGCTCATTTAGGCAAACAGACTTATCGGCTGTTTGAGAGGGCCAGGTGGAATATCTGCTATGAAGTCATCCGTTACAAAGGAAACTTAGAGGGGAAAAAGCCCCCTCTATCACACGCCACACACAGCAATCATGGAGTGGTGTTTACTTGATCGCTCAGTGCACTCACATAAATGCAGATACATCGGAGGGTATTAACTTTCCCTCTAGTCATTGTATTGTACAATACTGTGCAGGAGCGACCTAGATGTTCCACAGCTGCTTTTCTTTTCCTTGCACTTCGTCTGCACATACAAGCTGTCATCCTGATGCAGCAATTTGCTTTCTGGTCCTCTTTTTCTTCTCATCCTCCTGCAGCCTTTTAACTTCTTTTCCCACCACTCTTACCTCAAACCCATCGTTTGATCTATCCTGTCAGCAGCAGGAAACAAATCGGCGTTACAAATAATTTTGAGCTGGCTTTTTGAGTGCAGAACTGAACTTGGTTCAGATGTCAGCGCGATTACAGGGACTGAAAATTTATGCAAGCTTTGAATTAAGACGTTAAAACAAACATCTGCTTTTGCCAGTTTAAACCTAAAGCCTGTAAATGTATTTCAAAATGAAACAAAAAACGTTGACCCCTTGAAAAGTATCAACAGCTTATGAGCATTTTTACCTTTTTTACAGACTCATAACGGCTCACACTTCAAGCTGAGAATGTGTTTGATGTAGTTCTAGGTTATAAAATAATATCTAAACCTTTAAATCTCTCAGGCAGAATCAAACAGGAAAGAGTCAAAAGTTTTCTGACAGATCTAAAGCTCCGATTCTTCAATCCTGCTGAAGTTTCCAAAAGCGATGTAGGAGATACAGAGGAGACCCTAACCCCTCTGTCTTCTCAGTGATACATGACTTTGTATTGATCTATCATACCAGATTATGGGAATACATTAATAAATAGGTTTGCAGCGGGATGAATGCTTTTTTTTAAAGCATTTGAGTTCCAAGCTTTGGGTTACAGGACACTCATGCTGATAGGATCCTTCACTTTCTCCTGCTCACCCCAGCTTAGACATCTGCCCACAACATGGACCAGCTCTCTGCACCACTTTGTTTTTCTGTTTTGGTTTCGCAACGCCTTTAATCAACTTGAAAAGACTATTTGCAGTCGACTAGGTTACATGATGGCCCCCTTTTTTGTTCTGCCCCGTCTGTTTTTTGTCGCTTTCTGAGCTAATCTGGCTGATCTCTGCGGTTGTTTCAGTGTGAGTTCTCCACTCTCGACCAACATTTTTCATATAAATCCCAGCGCCAGAGACTAACGTGGCTATTATTCCTTAGAGCAGATAAAAATTCAGGAACCACAGCTTAATGCTGACACAGCAGATCAATGAAACTCTGTGGGGTAGAAACGTAATTCTGAGCTAGTTAAAAAGCCTCAGTTGAGGCCGTTGTTTTCCACGGCCTGCAGGACCATGACCTCCCCACAGTGCTGTATCTGTTTCAGTGAGCATAGTAACACAGTGGTGGGTGAAAGCTGCGTGGTTCGGAGAGTTTTGCGGCTGCTGACTTAAGAAAAACAGATGAGACTTGAAGTAGAGTTGTCATTTGGGGATTTTTGTTTTCCCATTTAGATAAACCACAGTAAACAAGCCAAACAAGGGTTGGAGTCCACTACAGTTTACATAGAAGACCTTCGCCCAAATGATAGCTGTGTATCAATGCAGATTCACACAAAGCTCTGTGTTTATGGTGCAGCCTTAGTGTGTCTGTAAGCAGAGTTCGTCCACACTGGAGGATGCACTTACCGCCTCTCCGGCAGGACCACGAGGCCCGTCCTTCCCGGTGTTCCCTGGGGGGCCACGGGGCCCAGGGGGGCCAGGTGGACCAGGAGGCCCGGCGGGCCCAGCTTGGCCCTGGTCACCCTGATATTACAAAGAGAAAATATGGAAAAGAGGATATATAAAAAAAAAATGCTTTAATTAACGGAAAAGTGAAGGAAAATTTTCACAAGTCTTACTAAGTCAATTTTTGTGCAAACAGATAAAGTATGAAGCATAACAGATAGAAAAAATTAGTAACGCATTAATTGTAGCCACTATTTTAAAAGAGGTGCATTTAAAATGCTTGTCCAGATGGTGGCAGCAGACACGGATCAATACCCGAACTCTATAGGTTAAATGTAAATGTTTTATCCTGAACAAATGGCACCAATAGGAGAGTGTAAATAGCTCTGAAATAAATCCATAATATATTGCAGTAACTAAGCCTAATATAGAAACACTGGATTCATTTTTTTTAAGAGTGAGCTATATCAACTTTTTTCAACCTGATGCTGTTTCAGGGCTGCAAAGATTCGAATGAAGCCTTGAGAAAGATGGAGTACAGAATTGGTTAAAGTGAAGAAGTGAAAACGTATCCTTAGCTGTTTGGTTTTTAGTAAAATATCTTTTGTTATAACATGTTTTTTGTTACAAATAATTAAAAATGGGTTAATTGGATTCTGTACTTTTCAGAGACTTATTTATCTTTATTTGCTCATCAATGGAAAAACCTACTAATATGCATTTGGGCCACAAATCTGTTCATCCAGTTATAATCCTGACAAAGCAGTTGTTATTCCTAATAAGAGGAACTATCCGCCTATTATAATTTTTAAGGTTCTTATTTTGAATTAGATGAAAATAGATAAATAAATCAATAAAAACCTCAGTCTGTTATACAACCATAGTGTCTTGAGTCAGAAGCCTCTCCAGATCTGTTGTAAGGCAGACCACTACAGGAGATCAGCAGATCTGTTAAGTCATTTACAACATTTGATTTCGATTTGGGATGAATAAGGTATTTCTGATTCCAACTACGTTTCCACCTTTTCTTGAATCCGAGTGAGATTTGTCTGAGTAGACTCAGAAAAAAAGAAAAAAAGTCTTAGTTTCGGTTCAGAGAGTTGGCAACCTTTCAGTTCCCTCTCTGTGTTTGTTGGCAAAGCGAACAATCTTGTCCAGCCTGATTCCACTCATTTCGTTTTTTCCCCTTGCTGTAATTTTGGATGTAGTAAAGTTCATAAAAGTAGCTGTTTTCTTGTATTCAGTTTCTGCATCATGAAGATGAACACAAGCTGCTTTCATTAGATGGCATGTTTTCTCGTCTTTCCTACTTTGTCACACTCTGTCACATTGTAAAACCTTAAATATGTACCAGGAAACACTATAATCACGTTTATAAACAACGTAAGTGAAAGTGTAAGAGAAAAGTAAACATAAAATTTATGTTTTAGTCACTGTTTGTAGAAAAAAAAGACTCTTATGGTATTTTTTCTTTCCAAAATAGTAATTTTGTGTAATAATTTACATATTTTATCTTATATGTGTGTTAAAATGACACAATTTATTATATTAAAATCTGAATTATCTGCTTCAAGGGTTAGGATAAACTGAAAAGCAAGAAATCCCATTTTAACAACAAACTTCATAGCAAATAATCACTAAGCATCTAAAACATTTTATAACTTTGTGAAATATTTTCCTGCACAATATGACTCTTCCTTTACCAAGTGTGTCTGCTGCACCAACTGAGAGAACATAGGAGCTGCAGGAAGCGCTGCTCTGCAAACTAACAATCAATGCAGAATGAAGGAGAACTGCAGAGTCTGGTGTCAACTGTCCGCCGTGTTTCTGTTTTGACAGCCATCCAGATTTTGAATAATTTTTTAAAATCCAATCAATAAAGAGAGATTCTCGTCGATTTCTTGGCCTTTGAGATTATTCCCCTAATCGAAGTAGGACCAGTATGTTGTTTCGATAGGAGCAGACTGGAACCTTATAAGACCTTATAAGAAGGATGAAGCTGCTCAGACATCCTCCGGTGAGTCAGACTGGTTTTTAGTCACGCTGTAAAACACCCAGATGGACTAATCCAACGTGTGTTTTAAGTTTGTTTCTCGTGGTAACATTTTTTTTAAAAAAAAGCTTGTTTGTTGCACATCTTTTTTTTAGATGTAAAACATTTAAAGAACCAAATCCAATGCATATTTTAAATTTGTACGCAGAACTGAAAACGATTAACGTTCCAAAAATACCCCAAAAATTACAGTGGTGACACTTTCTCTGCACCCTCCCACCTCTGGCAGCATCTGGAGGATTATGGTTTGCTTTGTTGAGGGAAGTCAAATGGTGATTCAAGTCATGCAGATTGGAAAAAAAAATATTTTCAGAGTGATTATTACATGTATTTATTTTGGAGCTCTCAAAAAATCTAAAGAGAAGGTGCCTGAATACATTTTAGATGAATGTGCATTGAAATCTTTAGAAAAATCAGAAAAAACTAGCAGATCCACTTTTTTTTCTTTTAAGAAAAAAAAACATATATATATACTTCCTGACCGCATCTTAAATGTGTTCCTAATCATCACGGGTTCATTAGCAATCCAAATACAAACATCATCTTCGGAAAAAGGAACTTAAAAGAAAAAATCACAATCAAAATGATGAGGAAATCAAACAAGCATGACTTTCTTTTTATGTTACAGAACCAACAAAAGAAAAATAAGAAAGATTACAATAAGAGCATGCAAAGTGTTTAAAAGCAGATTAAAGTGTTAAAAGAGGAAGCACATGCCTTTTAGTTGAGGTCTACCTTCATAAAGCGTCTCTGAAAGCTGCTGGACTGCTCTCCAGCGAGAAAGCTGTGATCATATCGAGGAAAAACCATCTAAGATGCGACAGATGTGCAGTCAAAGAGAAAGAGGGAGAGGAGAAGAACAAATGGAGGTAAATAAGAAAAGACAGTTAAACTGTGAGTCCAGGAGTAAAGCGGGAGGCTGCTGCAGAAGAAAACAGGGATGCTGAAGTTCAGCAGACTGCAGAGGTAAGAAAGAGCTGAAAGTTGCGATCCTCTTTCTACAGACAGTGACAGATGTGCAGCAGCAGAGAGGTGGCTGCTGTGGACCGTTTCTGTGGGGACAACAAACCTTGACAGGGATCTGATTACTGTGTAGACCTGCGTATGTGCTGTAGTTAGGAGGACCCTGAAGAGAGAAGCCCAACAGTAAACAAGAACTCACAAACCATTGCTGAACCTTCCTGCAGATATACAGTATCTGCATATTTCTATAGTGAAAATCATAACAGTGTGTTAGCCAAATGCAACCTTATTAGTCAGCAGTTCTCAGGTATTCGTCGAATGGCTTTAGAAACCAACATTGAAGCCATTTGTATTGCATGTTTCTACCACTACCAACTTCTACCTTGAGGGGTCGTGTTAAGGGTGTTTTGCAGAGCTGGTTTCCCATCAGACGTACAGGCCAAAATGTTTAACTGGTATAATCTGACCAGAACATGTTTGCTGCTTCCCTTTCATGAAGGACCCTCCAGCTCCTCCAGAGCCACCGTATTTGAAAGCTTCTCTGATTAATGCTTTTTTTTCAGTTAAGGTGGGTGGCCGGGGATTTGAGAGATGTTCAAAGCTTGGAATATTGTTTTATAATCTAACCTCTCTTTAAACTTCTCTACAATTTATCTGGTCTTCATGATGCTGCTTTACTAATCCTCTCTGTGAAACCTCTGAGGCCTTCACAGAACAGATGTGTGTATCTAGATTAAATCACACCCAGGTGGACTCTATTTACCATTTTGGTGACTTCTGAAAGTATTTGGTTGCACTGGATTTGATTAAATACACACAGTCTGTAGGTTTTTTTTTCAGATTGCAGAAGTAAAAAAATATATATATTTCCTTCTTTTTCACAATTATTCACTACTTTTTGTTCATTTCTCACAAAATCAAAATAAAACACATTGAGCTTTCAGGTTGGAAAGGAACAGAATGTGAAAAAGTTATTTTCTTAGACCCTCTATCTGTTACCATGAAACAGTAAAGAGCTGCAAACCGCAACCTTTGCCCTTTTAAAACGTATGCCTCAGCCATCCATCAAAGCATTTATTTCATGGCGAATGTGCACGTGTGCTCTGTGGAATGGCTTCCCATCTTTCCCAACCCAAACAGAGGTGGTTTGGCTCTTTTCAGTCAACAGACATCAATTGTGTTGATTGTCTTTCAAGCTGAAAGGAGCAGAGTTTGTCCGCCTCCACACAGCTTTGAGCCTTCCTGGTTGAGCTCCTGTTAAAACACGAGCAGGGCGCAGCGAAGGATGAAGAGACGTGATGAGGAGGTTTTCGGAGAGAGAATACCAGCGGGGAGAAGGAAAGTAGGTCTGCTGGAGAAGTTTCTGCTAACGGGCTGCGACGAGCGCTGGACTCCTCTTCCAATCTTTTCCCCTTTGTCACGTTCACTCATTCACACCACGTCAACCATGAAGACCACATACGCTTCTTTTAACGTCTCATAACAGAAGAGGCTGTTTAACGGCGGGCGTCGCCTTTAGCTCATTCCCATTTGGCAAACCAAGAAAAACAATCTTGGGCTGACATTTTTTATGCGACTTCAGGGGAGGTACAGACAAAATCTGGCAGCGGTTCCTTTAAACTTGTCTCTAACAATCCAGGCGACAATGTTGAAGGTGCAGCGACAGCGTCACATGAAGAAACGGGAGAAAATAGATTAAAAAGGCAACAAATTTCCTTTGATAAAGGGTTTGTGAGAGAAAAATACAAAAGTGCACTTCCTTTTGTAAATTGCTTTGATGGTTGGGTTTTAATACCGCTCCTATCCTGTGTTTGTGACCAGAGTCGGCTTGATGATAGCTCTGAACATGATGGATCGACAGGAAGTCACAGGTTGACAGAGATTCATGGCCACTTCCTGTTTTCGCATGTATTCTCTTATCCTACAAAGTTCAGAGGTGAAACAGAGTGCAGAGCCCTGAAAGGGCAAACTGACAACTGAGCCTATGCTGGAATAATACCTCAATCCATGAGTTCCTTTGTTACTACCAGGATACTTCTATGGATTCACTCACAGGGTTTGTTTTGAGACTTTCATCTGTTTCCAAGCAATGCCTTGATGTTTTTGGGGAACTGTAGACGTATCCAAAGGCATCAAAGCAGAAAGGCCTCAGCCAAGTGCAATATTTACCATTCGGAGAAATGATAAATAGCGAATGCCAAAAACGTTTCCAACGATTGCCTCAGGACTAAAAACGCATAGGTAGGGAAATGCAATGGCCTATGCCTTGATAGGAATCAGGAATTTCTGCAATGTTTCAGAATCGCATCATAAATATCTTTCCATTAGGCTGGCCTGTTGGATTTCAACACATTTCTTGACCTTCTTCAAGTTTTATGTTACACAAACGTCAAATAATTTTGTAGGAATTTTATGAAATAAACCAACATTAAGCCACAAATAACTATGAAGACAAAGACAAATAATACATACTGTTTATAGATCTTTAGGGTTTTAAAGTGGAAAAAAAATGAAATAAAGACTGACTCTTATTTCTTAGCTGAGTCTCATATGCTTCATAATCTCAAATACAAGTTTGTTGAAAGTAAAGATACCCTAGAAATAGGATTGATGCCTTCATTAAAACTCTTACATCAGTAAATATTCAAATTTGAAAACAGTGTTAAATAGTATTTGTCCTCAGCTGATAGAAAGATCATGATATGATGCAATCTGCTTGTTTCATTGGAAACCCAGTACATAGTAAAACCGAAAGCAATTCATAAATCATTTTAATCTAAGCAAGAATCTGGTATGAAATTATAGCTGCATCCCACAGCTATGTCAACAAGTAACCTTTTGTTTTAAAACAGGCATATAAAAATAGTTTTACCCTCTTATGAATCAATTGAAGCCTTTATTTAAAGCTCTTAGACAGATTTTTAAACCCTTGTTAAATTTGCTGAGCAAGCTTTCCATGCTGTTATCGACAATTAACCTCCATAATCAACTCAAAGTCTTTGTTGAAATACATCTTTACCATCACCCTAATCTAAAGCTCCTTCTACAGGGTTTCTATCAGATTCATATCAGTGGATCTGACCGTCCCATTAGAAAATGTTAATAATTAGTGGATGAATGGAGATTTCCACAAAGTAAAACAGTCTTATTTTCAAACTACGATGTATTAAACTAGAGATAATTGCATATTCATGGATATAGAGCTTATATAGCATGGAAAAAAGTCAAATAAAGAAGTTCCTTTCCTTTGGTAATTATATAAAAGATTGATATTTTAGCTGAGATTGGAAGAAAACTTTTCTGGGAAGCTTTAAAAGTTTGCATCATTCTCTCATAGCATCATTTCTCATTTCTGTCTTAAGAGTTTAAGGCAGTTTAGACATCATCCCAGGACTGAGCCACACAGGATAAACACACATACCTCTCTGAACTACCAGATGACTTTAAGGGACTTTCAAAGGTTATGTGGAAAGATGCAGCCATGATAAGAGTTTTCCTTTTTCTTTTTGCATTATTTCTCCATCAAAAGGCCAGATTTCTGAAACGGTTTGTCAAGTTTTAATCAGATTTTAACCTCTAAAGATGGAAAATATCTGCTCCTTTAATTGTGACTTCCTATATGTGATGGTCTGTTACCATGTCAGGTTTTGGTTTTACTCTCATCTTTGGTGTTTTCCATCCAATCTTTACAAACCTACTAAAATAGGTGGAAAACTTGTTGGGAAATTATTATTTAACAGATATATATGCTCTTAATTAAACCCTGAAAAATGTTTTCATAATTTTTTAATGGAAATAGCATTTTTGATGCAAACATTTATGTATCTGAGCACAACTACAAAGAATATAGCATTTTCAATAATTACAAAAAATTCTAAATAGATATTTTTATGATAAATAGTAGTGATTCATGATGAGTTATCATTTCTTTAAAACAAAAAAGCTGTTAATGCGGAGCCAATATTGTATTGTAATTTATTTTAGGTTAAAATGAACTTTTTTAAAACATTTTTTTAGACAGATTAAAAGAGAAAACATCTTTATTCAGCTTAAGTTAATGGAATTTAATTCCTATTAAAAGAATAAAGAACAAAAACAAAACTGATACTTTTGAGTTTAGCTAAATTCGGACATGTAGTTCATATATTCAACTAAGATAAACTAATAATTATATCCACTTTAAGAACAAATTGATTCTGATTTACACATCTCTATTTTGTACTTTTCAGATTTCACATTTCTATTTTTTCCCCATAAATGCCTACTGTATGCTAAATACATTTATAATTGATCATTTCTATATTTCAAAGCATTTTCCTATTTCCAACATTGAATGGTCGCCCTAGAAAAAGATCCATCAGTTCTTGAGGCTATGCATCACTATTTAGAAGTTAACTCTGTACTATTTTCTTTACTTTCTTTCTTTGCCTACGCAGAATGTCTTTCTTTGTGTCTAAATTTATTAAATAGCGTTTACGTTTGAATGTCAAGTATTCCCTTTCATCCTTGTTTAGAACTCAAGACAAAGAAGATATCTAACTGTATTTCTATTCACATGTTTGATTGCAGGAAATATCCCATAAAGGCTATTTTTAGTCAGTGTGTAGTCTGGGTTTCAGGTTTGTGTTCGCTGATTAATGGACAAACTGTTTGCAATGGAACGTCATCCTCTCTTCGCTAGGTGTTTGAATAGAGGCTGGACTGCCTCCTATCCCATATTATGGGTAACTGGGAGGGTTTGCCTTATTTTGTTTTTGAAATGAAATAATATGAGCATGACTGCCAAGTTTAAATCATACAGGGAGAACAAGATGCAAGCAGTGCCTTGGAAAAATATGAAACCCTTGAATCCTTTTATATTTTGTCAAATCACAGCTATGACGTTCAGTGTACCAGAACAAAAGTCTAAAACATGGCATGCACTCGTATTTATCGCATTTTAAATAAAAATCAGTGCAAAGAAATTTGCATTCAGAAGTCACCGTCAAATAAAGTAAATAAAGTGTAATTTTAAAATAAATATAAACATAGGTTTTATGTGAAACATTTAGACTGATGAACTGCACTCTTCATGATGCTGTTTCAAGCAGGGTGAGGTTTTAAAATAATATACTAACTTCGGAACATCTCACCTTTTTCTGTCCAATCAAATCTGTTCATTTAAAAATGGAAAGAGTGTGTATGAATGCAAAGCAGTTTAGATTATCCAACTAAGCTAACAGGGAAGGATGGAAGAAGCAGCCAAAGACGTTTAAATATTGGCCAATCCTGGAGGAGAAGCAGCTGGAAACTGCAAAAGGCTTAAGACCAGGACAGAGCTTTATCTATCAGCACAACAGTCAGAGCTTTAATACAGTGGTTTAGGTCAAAGAATATTCATGTATAAGAATGTCCTAGTCAAAGCCAGGACTTAAATCCAACTGATAATCTGTGGTAAGAACTAACAATCACACTCTATAAATAAAATGGAGCTTTATGAAGAGCTTCTGTATTAGTAACAAGTAATTTAACAAAGATGATCCAACATAATTTATTTAATTTATAAGTTGTCAATTGATATGGTCAAACTTAATTCAATTACTTGTTACCAGTTGAAGCATTCATTTAAGTTGGATCTGCATTCTCTATTTAGAGTGCCATGACATTACCTAACGAGGAAGAAATGACAAATATTTCAAAATCTAGATGTGTAAAAAGGGGTAAAACCCCCGCAAAAAAACAAAGAAAAAAACTGCAGCTGCAATAACCATCGGATTAAGTGGATTTCGTTTATTTTAACATTAACACTCTGTAGATTTAAAGGCTAAAGCGTAACTACATGTAATTAAGTGACACACAATATATTACATGTAAACAAAAGTTCTTTTTCTGCAGGAAACTCTAGTTTATCAAAAGTTGGACACTGGAAACAGCTTCTCTTTTGAAACAAATCTAACGCAAAAACAGCATCTAAACCGAGCACAAGATTTTCAAAACTATTTAATCTCACAAAGATGATAAGAAAACATGATTTACCCTTGGCCCAATGTCTCCTTGGTCACCCTGAGAGAAAAACAGGAAAATAACAATTGTCAGTATTTCTCAGAATTGTAAATGTACAAATGGATAATAATTCAAGAGCTACTGTGGGGCCGCTATGACACACGAGCTTATAAAAATAGTGTTTATAGGAAGGAAGCAACTCAAGGGTCATCTGTCCAAACCACAATGGGATGTAAACACTTACTGGATAAGTTATTTGATAGACATAGCGGACAGGATGAGATCGGGGTAGTAAAAGTGGGTGTGTGCTGGGCGACAATTGTTTTTTGATCGGGGACCAAGAGGTCAGGCTCTCGTTACTATTATGATTACACAAAGGAAGACTGTTTTCTTTTTTTAAACTTCACATCATCTATCTGTCGGCGCGATAGACTCGGGTCTATGTCAGGCCCGGGTCCTGCCCTGATAAGTGCCGTCCACCGTGACTGTGCTTCTGCTAATCCACAGATCTGTTGGTTGAAAGCAAAAGCACCAGGTTCACCACAGGGGTGGGCATCCCGGAGCACATGGCAAGCTCCAACTGCCATCACTTAGTTTACAACATCTTTAAGTGGAAGGAGGTTAAGAGAGCGGGAAAACATCTGGCTATCATTGAGCTTCACGGACGGCCTCCAAACCTGCTTGGTGTGGTACATGTTTTTTTTTTTTGCATATTTAATTAGTCTAAGGAAAAAAATCATGAAGGTCAAGAGCAATCATTAGGTGATATGCATCTCTGTGGCTTTATGTTAGTGTCAGAAATACATCCTAACATGCCAAGGTCAGGTTAGGCAGAGCTGGGGCTGGAGCTGAAGCATACCTTCTCTCCCTTGAGTCCGGGCAAGCCCTGCAGGAGGGACAAGACAGATAATCAGAACCAGTTGGTAGAAATAAATCAGCGATCTTAAGGAACACACGCCATAGCGCAATGCATCTTCTACGTGGCTTAAGGAGCGAGTATTCAATCAAAGAATGAGGCAACGCGTCAACACCACTAAATAATGCTGCTTCATCTCCTGAACGTTATTTAACGTTTGAAGCAGAGAAAAAAAAGCAACTTTAAAGAATATATAGAGTTGAAAAAAAAATGTTTTGAGAGATGAAACTGAAATGAAAGATTTTTCTTTTTTCCACCATCAACCTTTCTGTCAGATGGGAACTTTGAAGATGTTTTAGTGAGGATTTCTTATGTTGGGGTTTTGTTGTGTCTTTGGGATTGAATGTCCCAAACACTAACAGAAAACATGAAGCTTGAGTTTTCTCTGCTGTGTATCACAGCCTGTCTTTGTATTGGACATTTTGACATTGGATTTATAAACGGTGGGCAAACAGATGAGATTAGTTTGCTGCTTGCCTCTCTGTCCTAGTTTGTCCACTGTGCACAAGTGGCACAAGAATGCCACATGTGGTGCCACCACAAACAGAAAAGGTCCAGAGTAACAGAAGAAATAGGACATTGAAACCAGCAAACATCTGCAGGCTTCTCAAAAGTAAAGTCAGCCTTTGAAATTCTTTGATATTTTGTCAAGTTAAACCACAAACTTTGATGTATTTGATTTTAGTTCAGTGCAATTGGCTAACATAAACCAGAGCATATGTACTAAGCCCCTTTACTCTAATATACCTAAATAAAATCTAGTGCAACAAAATCCCTTTAAAGACAAAGCATCATTTAATACGAGTCAACCAATGTGTAATTTAAACTCAGCATAAATCTGTTGTGTGAAGGTCTTAGAGGTTTTTATTCAAGTAGATTAATGGAAAAGCACCAACAAGACCAAATGTCATGAATGACAGTATGAATGAAAAAGCAAATGATGTTATTGTACATAAAGGAAAGGCAGAGTGAAGGAAAGGCAGAGTGGCGTCAAACCCTGGACAGAACCAGTAATCAGCAGCACTGTCCTGAGTGGAGTAAAGGAATGTTGAAAAGAGTGTGAGGAAGAGCCTGGAGGTTCATTTCAGTCCAAAACTTGAGAAGAAACTGTTGCTGAGACCCTGGTGCTTTGCTCCACAGACTGTGGAGTTTCGTCTGTGACCTCAGAGGTAAAAACAGTTCACAGTTTTGGTTAGAGGTGCTGCTGATGAGCTCTGGTCAAACAACTGATTTTGTGACATTTTGGATCTGAGGGATTTTTGTCTTGAAAAGAGTTCAGGCTATGCTTTTAGTTCTCTGCTCCATTTAAGACGATCCATGCAATCAGTTTTGCAAGAATAAAAAAAATTAAGAAACTTAATTTCATTTTGTAGAGCAGCCAGCTGTAGACAGACAGACAGACAGACAGACAGACAGACAGACAGACAGACAGACAGACAGACAGACAGACAGACAGACAGACAGATGATGAAAGTGTGCTCAACCTAAATAAAGGGACTCGCATGTATCAAGGTGTGGTGCTCTGATTTTTATAATGTTTCTGGCTTTGCCTGTAAATAAAATCTAAAGGTTGAAAGTTGTGGTTTGTTTGAAAGAAATGTGAAAAGTTTCATGAGGCTATTAGGTGCTATAATTTTTACCCTCCAGTGATAACACTGGTCAGATCATAACTCTCACTGCTTATTTTGTTCTATCATTCTTCTTTCTCTTTTTAAGCCTACTTTGTTTATTGTCTGACAAACCCTATCCTGTATTTAACACTACAGTTTGTTCCCTCTGGCTCCTTTAGAGTCCTTTGACTTTAAAACCCTTCATCCACCTTAAGACAGGGCTTTAAATTGTATCCTTGCCTTCCTATTTCTTTCAGCCAAATATTTAGTTTGGACAGGAGCTCCTATTGTTATGGAGCACAGCGTTGACGAAGTGTGCCCATCGAAGAGGTACTTTAGGTCAGGGTGAAAGTGGATGGAAATATGTGGCTGTAAAACAGTCTGAAATGAAAATATTATGTTTGAAAAAAGATGTTTCTCTGCTTATTTTACTTAAATTAATGAACGACACATAAAGATCTCAGTTTAAAGGTTGTCTTACTGGAACTGCTGACCAATCAATCTAGATAAGGTTTTCTCTCCCTGCATCGTCTTATTTTAACCTCTTGCTCTGTGAGTTAAGGAGTGACCCTGGCTCAGAGGTCTATGCCACTCCGTTTGTGTGTTTCACAGCGGAGGAGAGTCCCGTAAACGACAGACTGGGCTGTAAGTCGGATTTAACGGGAAACAGGAGTTTAATGATGTTTGGAGAGGAACTATTTAAACGTCTCCAATTAAGGAGATCAGAGGATGATTTTTCCAAGTTGTAAGCAAAGAAACGTTCAATTCTTTAGAAGACAGGTCAACAAATAGTTTCCCCTTTTTGTAAATATAATCTAAATGGTATTTAGAAAATTGAATAAAGAATTATGACTAAGATAAAAGGGAATGGCAAAGAGATCACAGAGGTCAGGCGAAGGAGGAGCAGAGGGCACCAAAATGACTTTTTAAAGAGCCTCTGTTTGAGGCCGTAAACACCATTCCCTCTCATTCTTTCCCACCGGTGTGTAAACCATTTGCTCTGCTGAGCCTGTTTACACGCTACACCTGGGTGAGCCTGGGAGTGTGCAGGGTTTCATGTGAAGGGTGATGAATGGGAGGGCAGAGGGGATTTCTGAATTAACTTTACTTGATCCATGACTCCCCCTTGACTGGCGAGCTCTGGGACGGCTTAAGACGTGGAACAAGGATGAAAATAGCTACCATGTTTTCTTTTTAACAGGAACAGTAAAAATGATCGATGTGCTACAGAAAACCCACCTGTCTTGCAGGCAAAATGCCCATCTGGATTTCAATTTAACAACATCTACATGTAGTTGCTTCTTATTTTAATGAATGGCTGTAATTAAAGAGCTTAAAAGATGTGTGAGAGGGTACCTGGCTTCCTTTGGGCCCCGGTAAGCCCTTAAAATGAGAGAAATACGAATTTTACAATCAAATGTAATCCTTAAAAGCACATTGTAAAAGTTTGTCTATTAAAGTACTCACTGGTTTGCCATCCAAGCCAAGTGGACCCTGTAAAAGAACAATAGAAGAAACTGGTGAAAAAAGTTGTAGAATAACATAGGAAGAGCTACAAGTGCTGAAAAAAACATCACTGTTGTTTTAGTAAAATAAAATTAAATGTAATGAACTTTTGTTGAACGATTTAAAAACATATTTTTGGTAAAACCTGCATCTGTTCTGTTAGTTAGAACTACATAAACTGCATAAATAAAACAGATAAGGGAAATTAAAGGCACATCTTAGATGTTGCAAGACCAATAACAACATTTCAAATATCACTTATTTTCACATGTTTTAAGACATACATACTAACATGAGTACTTAAACCATATTTATGTGCCCTGTAAAATGAAGGCCAAGATGTCAGGATGTTTTGTCCACAAACATAGAAGAGCAGATGTCATAAAGTCTTACACAGTAAAATAAAGTTCATTCCAGACACATATGTCTAATCTTTTCTTCATAAGATATTTTCATCTAATCTATGACAAAGGATTGAGTGAAATTCCAGAATTAAGAACGGGATTATCTTTTTCTAAAACATTTTCATTTAAAGTATTCTTTTTAAAACATTCTAAATGTAATAAATCTAGTTAATGAATTCATAGGTAAGCAGCTTTGAAAAAAAATCATATTTAAGAATATTTGCCTTATTTTAAGTAATACATTTTTTTTTGCAGTGCATCAACCATAAAAGATACTGCAGCATATCTTTATTCAGTACCAATGGAGATTTGTTATTACCTCAACATTTCAAACTATGCTTAAGGAAAAGTTAGTTTAAAATGTACCAAACAAAAAAAAAAGTACCAAACAGCTGTCTTTCTGGGATTAATCCATGAAGAAAATTTAATAAATAAGGAACTAAATTCTAAATTAGTAAAGAGCTAGAAGCAGCTAGGAGTAGCTACTTTATGGCTAATGAGTGGCAACAATAGAAAACCCCCAAAACAAACTAACTTACTAAAATCTTTAAGCTAGCTAGAACTATTATTTATGCCTTTAGCTCTATTAGACAGACATAAAATTGCCATAAATCTTTTAATCTAACTCTCAGCAAGTAAGGAACAAATCTTGTCTTCTAATGACCATCTTCAAAGACGTCTAATGAGTCCTCTGTGGATAAAGAATGAGATTATTACACTAGAAAGACACTATTTGCTTTAAATCCTCAGACCAGACAGACCCTCTTAAAACATCCTAAAGCCAGCTGTTACTGATTAGTGTTTCATAATGTTTGACTCTCTTTCCTTATCTCTCAGGACACTTTGTAAATAATGTTAGTCTTAAGAGAAACAATGAACATCATTTGCAAATGCAACAAAGAGAGAACAATAAAAGACGATGTGTAAATAGCAGAGAGAGTTTGGAAAAATGATGAGAGAAAATGAAAAAAATAAGCAAAACTAATATATCCTGCCCCACTTTTTGTGTGTTCACCACTATTGGATATTTCTAAATCAGAAGTGATAGGTTGTTGGATTGATGCAGTCATCCTACATCTGCTGTGTGGGTTTGTGGTGATGAGATAACCTAAAGGCTGGTTTAGTGAGACCTTTCTGAAGCTCACTGGAGCGCTGAAGCAGCAGTTGGCTTTGTGCACTTTGTTTACCTCAATATAAAACAGTGGAGCAGTCATTGAACCTCCTCTTTAGAGTAACCCTCAGTTCAAATGAGGAGACCCTCAGATCCTTACTTAAACATAAAGGAACACTTGGCTCTAGGACGAAACTTTCCAAAAACACTTAAATGTGATGTATGTGTTAAAGGCTAATGTTGACTTCCTCCTTAACGACCATACTCCATGTTAAGCTAACAGTTTTTAAAGCGTCCCCTGAGTATAGGTTGTTGGACACCCCCCTCCAACAGCGGTGGCTCTGCAGACTAAAAGCTGTCATTAACATTCGGCCTGTCTGGCCTCGGATGGCTTTCACTGTTTTGTCTCCTCTGTCTGGGGGCCACCTGGCCTCAGGTCCTGCAGGGGAAAACCTCAACATTGCCATCATTTATGGCATTGATGGATGGGTCATAGTAGCAAAAAGAGGACAGCTTTACATATATGTTTGATTTCTTTGAGAATATCCCTGATGAGTAAGCATTTAAAAACATTAAAAGAACTTTGGAAAGTACTAATGTTCCACCGACTGTCCAAACAAAAATAGTAAGGAAGTGATTAATTTTATTTGTACAACTCTACAACTCTTTAAGAGCATGAGAAGTTGTAGTTTTGACTCTATTAAAAGCTGCATGCTGAGTTTACCGTGTCATGAATGTGAGAAATTGGATGAGCCTTCAAATGTCCCACTGAGTTTTTTTCCCTCTGCTATCAGGGTCCAGATCTTTGGATGTGTGCCTCATGGTGTGGTGTACATGCGTCCGCTTGTATGTGGCGCTATCCCTGCATCTGGTAGCATTTATCGAGCCGCAGCTCCTTTAAGCATCATCAGGATGAGAAGACGAGTTGAACGTTGTGAGGTCATCTGCTGCTGTGGATGTCTGAGCCCGGTCAAAGAGAGACTGATTTATGGCTGCTAACAAGCGACAAAGTGGCTTGTGAACCTTTGCAGAGAATGTCTTTGCTTTTAAAGACGTGTGTGAAAGTTTTATTCGCCGTTATAAAACCTGATATGTATGCCTGGCTCCTAACCTCAACTGTAAAGATGGAGGCTGAAGTGTAGAACATCTTTTGTTCTTAAAGTTTAAGGAGCAATTTTGGAGCTAACAATGAAACAGTAAATATATGTTTTATAAGAAAAAAACAATTACAAGGTAGTCAGTCATCCGCTGGAAATAATCACATATATTTTTAGGGGCAAAGTGAAAACATTTGCAGTAATCTGGAAGCCATTTATTTCATTTATTCAAAATGTCAGAACAAATGAACAGATTCAGGTTTTTAAGGCTCTTGTTTGTTTCTTATGTTAATTTATGAGCTTTTGTTTGTTGATTTAGTTTATGATGTATAGATCTTTTAGAAATATGAGGTTAAAACTCAATTTTAAAGGCTTTTTTCTAAAAAAAAATGTTTGGAGAGAAAAAGTAACTAATTATTACCTTTTCTTTCACAGTTTGGGAGTTAAAAAAATATAAAAAATATCCTGGAGAAGTCTAAATAGCTGTGTCTTTTGAATGAACAACAAAAATACATGTCAGTAAGGAGAAAGGAAAATAAAAAGTTTGTTTTCAACAAATTTACAGCTAAAACAAACAAAAAATAAAAGAGGCTGAGTGCATTTATATTCAGCTACTATGAGTGAGAACTTTGTAAAAACATTTAAGGTTGAACTTACAGCTGCAGTCTTTTTTGTTCATGTCTCTACCAGCTTTTACAGATTCAGAGACTATAAATCTTAGTTATTTTGTTTTTAAAAAAAGGCCGAACTCAGTCTAACTGGATGCAGATCAACTGTGAACTTTAATTTTTAAGGTTCTCAGTTGTATTTAGGTCTGAAGTTTGGCCTTGGTCAAAGTTTAGAGGCTATTCTAAAACAAAAAGGTGTTTTTTTATCTAAACTATCTGACTGAGTTTATGTCTCTGAGGAATATTGTGCTCAGTGTTAGTATTTTGTCACGTTTAGGTCCAAAGTTATTTTTTAGTCTCCTTTTGACTCGGGCTCCCCCTTCTAAATCCATTTAACTATTAGGTCAAAGAGGATTTTATTTAGAGGCGTAACAATAAAGGGGTCTAAATAAAAATGATAGCCATACTCAGAGGTTTTTTTCTTTTGGAATTGGGAATAATTTCACTAATTATTATTATTGTTATTATTCAGGCCAGTCTATACAATACATTAATAGTGATAGTCAATAAAACACCTTAAAGTTTGTAGTTATAATATAACCAAATGTTATAAAAAAATAAACTTTCACAAGGGATTGTAGCAATAAGAACCCAAGCAATAACTTTTCCTTGATGATAGGAAAATAATATATTTTCTTTTACTTTTTCTACAGTTGCAACATACCTACAAGGCAGACAAAAAGTCTGTGCATAAAAAAGGCTGGAATTCAAATAAAACTAAGCTGAACTAACACACACAAAAAAAAACAAACACAAAATATAGGGGGTGTGGGGAGGTTTTGTGGGTCTGAATTAGGAGCTGCTGGTAAAAACCTCTTCATCTTACACCACAAAAAGGATCTGATTACCAAATACAGGATGGAGAGAGTAACAATGAAAAGCAAATAACTGGGAGAAAAAGTATAAAAAGTGAGCAAATGAGCCTGATAATAAACACCAAAACCTCAACTTACTGTGGAGAAAAAATAAAAAACAAAATCGTCTTTCAGTGGATCTTTGACTGCATTATCCAGTCTTTCTGTGTGGATGTTCGCTCTGATTCATGCGTGTGCATCCCAGAGAATAAGGGTGAGGGGTGTCTCTGCTGGTTTATGGTGCTATTTGTGGTGCAGACTGGTGATTATCCAGTGGGGTGTAATTGTTGAGGATGCAGCATGAAAAGCATGGTGTCTGCACATCAGCCAGACATCTTGGCTAGAAACACACATGGTAACGCGTTGTTCGCATTAGCAGTTAGCTTGATTTCGGTCGTAAAACTGAAGCTGATAAGGCAAATGAGTGGATCCCTTCCTCTTCTCCTTCAGGTCTAGAAGCTTTTCTTTTTTTCCACTTCAGTGACTCTTTTAACATCCACTGATTCTTTTGATTACCTAAAGCCTGCTGCTGTAGCTACGGGAAACACTCCAGCACTTCTATGTTTGTACAATTTGCAAAACATGATTTTTTTTTCTTCTTTTAACCCAAAGGCTGGAGAGGAACCAAATAGAAGAAGAAAGCATACCAGAGGGCTGTGTGTTTGGGACAGAAAATTACTGACATGTTGTTGGGTGACCGTCTGGCTTTAATCTGTGCGCCGCAGCCTGGAAGCAGGAACAATGGAGGCCTTGGCCGGTTCGTATCGAAAGAGGTCGGCTGTCTGTCTCAGACTGGCACTCTCACATAAACACACTTATAGCTGGATATGCTGATCTCTGTGCATATGAATGAAAGGCAGGCGCTGTGTGGGGGTGTGTGGACCCCTCTGAGCTGCTCTGTCAGAGTGCCTTACTTTGATTTTTTGACAGCGGGAAGTCTCTTTTCAGAAAGGTTCCTTGGCTGTGATTTATGAGGGGAAGGAGAGACACGGGTTGTACGAGTAAAAAAAAACATACCTCAGCACACACACACACATACACTTAGAGTTGCTGCAGAGCTATGCTTGAGATACTCGCAATCCACACTTCATTAACACTGTTTATCAAATCACTGATGATTCACTGCAGGAGGACTGCTGCCTGCATTAGACTGATGAACTCAACATGTGTATTTCACCTGAGCGAGGTACAGTATGTGTGTGCAAACATGTACTCGAGTGCACGCAGCTTCACTGACAGCCGTAACATGGAGGAGGAGTTTTATCCTGGTAGATTTATAACCCCGCTGTTTATGTAAATACTTTGTTCGAGACACTGGAAATAGAGACTCATAAGGTAGCTACATTTTATGGAAGAGTAATCCTGACAAAGGATGAAGGGCCGCCAGGCTTTACTCCCCCCCCAACAGGATAACACAAAATAGCTGTAAGCAGCTAAACTTTTATAAGCCTTCAGTGCTTTTCCTGACAAGTAAGACTGGCGGTTCACCAAATAATCATACAAGTCGTGGTAAGGGAAGTCCGGGATATCCGACGGATGGCAGTTTTGAATCTGTGAAAAAAAGCTAGCTGGCAAATTATAGAGATCTTCCACAATCCAAGAAGAAAAGTTTTCAATGTAGCTGTTTTAAATCCACACTTAAATGTTTAATATACATTTCTGTAGGAAATATCTCGCTGTATTGTTACGGCTCCCGCAGGTGTTTTTTTATGCAATCCAGCACAGGATGGGATGACTGTCTCTCTTCGAAAGGGTTCCTTTAAGTGAAATACTCCCATTTCCCCGCTAGATGGCAGTAATTCTTACTAGGGATGTCCTGATCCGATATCGATATCATATAATGATATTAGATATAGGATATTGGACCAATATCAGCCAATTAGCAAATATCGGAACATATCAGATATATTCTCTGATAATGGCATGCTGATAGAAACACTCCACTTCTGTTTAAAATGTAATCATCCAATTGGTTAATAATAATGGTTCAGTTGTTTTCTGATCTATTTTTGTCCTCTATTTTTTTCTGTTTGAGTAATTTCACCTCATCAAGCCTTTTCTAATATTTTACTGCACAAAATGAGTAATACATGTTATTTTGATTTGTACTGATATCGTATCGGCTAAATATTGATACCGGTCAAGCTGCAATATCAGTATCGTATCAGAAATGAAAAACCTGTATTGAGACATCCTTAATTCTTACATAACATCTCCTCAAAGAGAAAGATCATATTTTTGAATTTATATTTCACAAAATATCTTCCTTCCTACATCATACCTTGTAATTATCAGGAAACTACAGATTAAATGCATCTGTTCATGACGATGAATTAAGATTTAATGTGAGCATATGACTTGCCCCTGGCTTTATAGGTAAACTTTTAAAACTTAATCTAGTTTATTCCAAATGAAAAAGACAGGTTTATCATGAAGGTCACATCAAAAAAAAATTTTATTGGAACAAATCTCGAGTACAACGGCATTTACTGAATTGCTGGATTTGTTTGTGTTGAACCGGGCATGACCTTTCAGTTGTACATTTGAGCAAAATGGTGCAAAAACACACAAATCCAATCTGGCCTGTGTTGCACTGATATATAGTCCTTATAGATGGTTGGGTAGAGTTCCCCTTCATTTTTAGACGAGGACCGATATGCAAAAACAGCCCCACAAACTGGAAGTATGATTGTTTTTACACCGCTCTGCTGCTCATAAATCAAATTATATGCTGTCCATTTAAACTGTCGGTAAAACTAATCTATTCGAACGTCTTGCACACAGATTCCTGTTAACTCAACAGGAAGATGCGTCTAAAACAGGCATCAAACACACATTTTCCAGTGAAATATTTATATGCAAAGACCCTACAAAGACACTGATTACACTATGCTCCCTAAATTGGGATATCTTCTCCAGATTAATCACCCTGAGTAAAGGATTCCCATCTGAGCATCGTTATATAAGAAGCATTTCCAAAGAAGACAGTGGCACAGATGCACAAAGTCACAAGCAAAGGGAAAACAAATGTGCACACATTTATTTGTGCACTCCGTCCACCTGTGTGCAATTAGCAGCGAGCATTTCCCGTCAGCAGACCTGCGCAGTGCCAGACGGACTGCATGGGAATCTGCCCCGAGGACCGGCCTCCAGAAACTCCCCCAGTGGGAGAACAACAGAACACAGAGCGCCACCAGAACCAACCGGATGTTGAGGACGGAGACCAGCAACAGGTGACTGCTGATGGTCACCATGACAACCTAAACACTGACAGGCGGTGATCAACAAACCCTGTATGCTGCCAGAGGAGGAGGAGGATTTGATGATGGGTAATCCACAAACCCTGAACAAACGCTAGATGAGCGGTTACACTTTATCAGATCTGACCACTAGAGGCCACTATTTCTCTGGAAAAAAATTAAAATTAGGCTTTTGTTCTTCACTACCAAACAAACTACATGATCACCTGCTTGGCTTTGTTTTGATAGATATCTTCACATCTGTGTTTCTATGTACCTTTATATCAACAGGTTTTAATTTCCAGCTGTTCTAAGCAGTCCGAATCAGGAGTGTAATTGTCTTTTTTTACCTGCTATTTAGAAATGGGGCAGGATACAAATCATAGAATGTTTGTATTAGAAGGAAAAAGGGAAAGAAAATCAAAAATATAGTGTTAAAAGGTCAAAAGAGAAAATAAATAATCCAAAGATAACTGAGCAGAGACTAGATTGAAGAGTGACAGGGTTAAAGCAGAAAAAAAAATCCAAATTACCGGGTATCCATCCCGTCCAGCCTTGCCCTGGTGAGTTTAGACATCAAAGCACGAAGCCATGAGATAAATTGGAACAAAAAAAAAAAAACAGCCGCTTCACACAACATGCATTTACATTAACTCATCATGTCAACATGGGAGCTTTTAGGCTTAAAGAAGACTATACATTATTTATTTAGGGCATTTTACTTTTTAATATAAAAACTTGAACCAAATAATGTGATATGGATTGCACATTGGTAAGAATTTATTTTCTCATGTGAAAATGATCTAGAGCAGCATTAAATGTCTATTTTTGGGTCTATTATGCACCTTACAAAATATTCATACCCCAATGATCTTTATCGCTTTTCTACTACGAACTTCAGACATTGTTTTAATCATGAATTTCATCCTTTGAAGCTTCAGTAAAAGAAAAAACTCCCACAAAGTAGCACAAAATTGTAATTTTCAAGGAAAACGGTGAAGAATTTGTTTGTAAAAACAAAAAAGATTTGCCAATTGTTTGGTGATTCAAAGATTATATGTTCATATTTGTAATTAACAATTTCCTTCAATGTCCAAACATGTTCTACTAATTCAAGAAAACGTATTAATGCATAAGAATTGTAGTGTATTGGAACAGAATATGGAAAACTTAAAGGAGTATGAATATTTTGTTTATTGTTTATGTTTTGTTTCACTGAGAGAATGGCTGTTTGGTTGTGCTGTATCATACAGAATATTTATGAAGGTCTGGCAGGTCGTTACTTTGCACACCTTCAATCAACTTTATGAGATCAGTGCTTTGTACGTGTGTGGTAAAAAGAAAACAACACATACACAAAAAAAGTGTTTTATGTAACGTCAGAAAGGCCAGTTTGCAGTTTTCCCATGTTTCGTGGTGGGTTGTAAAGCCAATAATCGCTTCTGCACATCTGATCAATGCCACATGTGAGCATGAAAATAAAGAATAAAACTTTAAATTCCTCCATGTCAGATCATAACATGTACAATGCAGAAGCAAAAGCAAAAAAAAAAAAAAAAAAAGAGTTGAGAACACAAAGTTTTGGTGTTTATCTATGTTGGCAGGACTTTTAATACCATTTCCTGGTTATAACCATCACCATACACATAAAGAAAAACACAGAGCTAGGAGCATTCACACACTTCTGTAGGTGGTCTTTGTATTCAGGTTTTACTGCTGTGGGAGAGCAGCTCATTTTTTGGTTTGACCTGCAGTTTGTCCAGCGGTGAGCAGGGAACAGCCGAAGAGGACATGTGTGATGTGTGTGCATGGCTAGGGTCAAAACCTCTAAAATCAATTCAATACTACCTGGATGAGATGAAAGCGTACTTACAGGAGACCCTGCAACAGAGAAGAGAAATGAGGGAGAGGGATCAGAAAATCAGCGTTTACATCTTTTCTGACAGATGAGGCAAGGCATGTGTGACAAAGAGCAACCTCAGCTTTGAACGCCGATCACTTCCTTCGAGGAGCACCACAACAAAAAACCCTGTCCATGTCATGTGGTTGGTTAGATAATGACTGTAATTAACCCCCTGAACATGGTAGAAGAAGACGGCTCATTAGAGCTACTGCCAGCGCAGTTTGTGGCAAAGCCGTTATAATAAACAGGCTTCTGGTTGAGCTGTGTTTTAGATTAGGAATATGAAGTCATGTCAAGGCTTTGTTTCTCAGGAAGATGTGGGAGCATGAGGATAAAGGACAAGCAGTGAATGAAAAGGTCAACGCATGCTTCCCTTTTAGAGCACAAACTGGATGTCTCTGAGATTCCTCCAGGGTTGGCTTTCAAATGTGATTGAAACACTTTAATGTTGAGCATCGGCAGGAAAAACATACCTCCTGTTTTGTTTGTGTAATCAAAAAGAACAGAAATGATCAAAGATTTTCTCTTTTCTTAGTGATCATAATTGAATCTAAAGACATGGAAGAAGCCAAGGCATCTAATAAACTACATAAACATCTTCAAAGTGAAAGTATTATTATGTGAATGAGGTATTGTTTTCTTAAATATAGAAAGATACTGATTTATTTGAACATGTTCTGAACATTCATTAGGGTGTAAAAATCAACATGAAATTAGAAACATTCAGTGCAGGAAAAGGGTGAAATATTGGATTTTCCATAAAGGTTTAAAGCACCATCACTCAAAATCAATATAAACTTATACAGAAGAAGAAAATAAAGGGCATAAAGGAAATACTAAATACAAATGTGTTGAGATTTTAAGGCTATGAAGACCACATTAATAAAGTCTACAGTTTCTTATAAAACTATTAACACATCTTTGGCTAATTCAAATTTGTTTCAGGTTGTTTTTTTTTTCTTTATTATAATTTTATTTGCATTTCATTTCGATCTTAAAACACAAACTAGTATAAAATTGAGAATCAAAATAACCGTAGCGGTAGGGTACCATGAGGTCAAGCAATCCTTTTTTCTCTGCCATGTTTTTCAGGTTCTCTTACAGGATTGCCCTGAAGATATCGAGACCCATCTTCCCATAGCTTCCCTGTCCCTGCTGAGGAAAATCCTCCCCACAGCATGATGCTGCCACCACCATGTTTAATAGTAAGGCTTGCGTGTATGTTCAGGGTAACAACAGCTGTAGTAATAGTCATTTTCTACGTTGGACAGGGCTTGTGAAAATCACTGCAAACGGGACTCCTCCAGTGTTACTTTGATCTAATGCTTGATTTTTTTGAAGAGTTGTTGATCTCTCCAAAGTTGTTTTGGACCTCTTGGATGCTTCTCTGGTTATAGCGCTCTTTTTGCCTGGCTTTGTAGTTCAGTTGGTTGGTGAAATCATGTTTTTCTGAATATAGACTGAACAGAACTCAGAGTTATCACATCAAAACATGTATCATTTCCCCTCCAGCTAAGATTTAAACACTACTTTGTGTGCTCATCGATTACATTCAAAAGAGCATTAAAATACATTAAATTGCACATTTTATACTGTGACAAGATGTGAAAAAGGTTCAAAAGATACGAGCACTTTTGCAAGGCATTGTAGCTGTGTCTAGACGGTGTGACAAAGACCTCTTGAGTCAGACAGTAAGGTAAACATACACTCTGGTTAAAGAGCCACACAGTTAGAGCTTTGGGCACTGAACGGGAGACAGGTGTGTGTGTGTGTGTATGGAGTAAAAACAAAGAAGAAAAAGAAAGAGAAATATGTTAAACAAGAGCAAGAAGGATCAGGGAGAGCAGGAGCAGGACACCAGATGACAAGCACAGTTTTAAGATGCTTAACTAATCTGTCTGAACTCTTTCCTGTTTTTCATGTTGGAGTTTTCTGTTTCTCTTCTGCGCTCTCGTTTGTTTTCATTTTTACTTTCTGACAGAAAAACATTCTGGTCTTGTATAAAAATGTTGTTTGGCTGTCTTTGGAGAGAGAGAGAGAGAGAGAGGATGGCGAAACAGCCTCTCTGTAGGAACAACCCACACACTTCAACTGCAAACGAAATGTGGCTGTAAAAAGCACAGAAATACATGACAAAACCTAAACAAAAACCACACACACAGATTCTGCAGAAACAGACCAGCCTTTGACTAGATTTCCTAAATCCTGCTGTAAAACACCAAGCAGATGGCAAGAGCTTGATTTAGTAATAAACTAAGATGATTAAGATATCATCTGACAATAAACAGTAAATTAAAGTTTAGGAAAAGTCTGGTGACGTCCTGTACGTTTCGTGCCAACAGTTTCAACAAACAGAACGCTGGCCTGGATCATTCTCAGAGAAACGGTAATCCTGCTGTAAATACCCACTGCTACTCCAGAACCTGCTTTAAGAAAACGGGCCATGAAATTGAAATCTTGTTTTAGAAGGCATTTCCAAAAATAACTGCATCCAGCTGTTTAGCAAAAAGGAGTACGTTTCTGTGTATCTATATTTAAAAAGGAGAGCTTTATATTGTGATTTGCTGATGAGAAGAACAATTTACAGGAAAATAACTGAAGAAAAACAAGCTATTGAGCTTATAGTACGGTCATAAGTTATTTGTTTTAAATTTCTTGTAATTATTTAAAGTCCTACAGGCTTTGGGAAGCTTTTTTAGGATTTTTTTTTTTGACTGCTGTTTCACAATGGAAAAACTAGAGAAGCACTCGGAGAACGCAGATCTCCGCCAAGCAGCAAGTTGTGACTTACATCTATAGCTAAAATTCGCACATGATCTGGATCGTTAACAAATTTAAATTATTGGTTCCTTGACATGTGGCACACCTCTGATTAAAAAAATCCATAAAATCCATTCATAGGTTTTCAGTTGATCCTGGTAACAAACCAACAATGTTCTCTTTTCCTGTGGTTTTGTCTTCAGTAAAATACCTCCAGACTTTTTCAGTCCAATACTAAGGATTGAATAGTCACTGCTGCCACCCTCTGGTTTAGTGGGGAACTGCTGGTTCCGCCAAATATCACTATCTCACAACATTGGAAAATCCTTTTTTTTTAAAAAAATCCTATATCCAGATTATGATCTGGATCATCACCAACATTCAATGGATTATTCCTTGGACTGAGGTTAAGGTTTAGTAAAAATTTTATTAAAATTCGTCTATAAATTTTTAAGTTATCCTGTACACAGATGGACAGACAAACAAACTAACACACACAAACTCAACTAAAAACATAAACTCTTTGGTGGAGGTAAAAAAACAAAACAATTTTTGCAATAGAAAAATGATTTCCAAAGGGATATTTAAAAAAGAAGAAAGAAAACCTACCATGCAACAGATGATCAAGTGAAGGAGCAGACAGCCAGACATCGGCTGCATACTGGTAAAAAGTTTTAAAACAGCCTCAGAACCAGATCACACTGTTCCTATATTTTAAAGTTGGTCCATTTTAAAGAAGTAGTTTTGCTGTATGAGGCATTAATTACATACAGGAGGCCTCCATTGGGGTCCAGTGTTCTCACCAGGATTTTTTGAACAGCTTGTTATAGTCCTGTCAGTGTAAGGAATGAAACTTTAACTTCTGCATACAGGAAATATTGTTTGGTGTGTTTCCATGTATATTTTTGTACCACATTTTCTAAAAAAGGATAAAATACTATAGCCTTTAACCAATCTGATGATTGAATTGTACTCATTTAAGTGTTTATTCATTAACAGAGGAAGGAGCAGTTTTTAAATTGAAAAGGTTATTTATTTTGTCAATACGTTTTTTTGATTAAAATGCAATTAATTTCAATCAGTCAGCTACAGACCCTGTACTTGATTAAAAATGTTATCTCTTACCACAGCTAATTTCAATTAGAAAAGGTTAAATGAATCATAGAAGAAACAAGACAATATTCTAAAAGAGACATTATTAAAATGAGTATGACTCAGGACACAAACACAAAGAAAAACGCAAAGGAAAAATGCTGCAAGAAAACAGACAGAAGGAAAAATCCTACAAATACCAAAAAACAAGATTCAGTTAACAAAGGTTGCAAAGTTGCTCCACAAAACAAAAGTTCACCAGACCACCAAGTCAGAGGAGATCCCTGTTCTATATTAATGTTAAACATTACAGCCACTTAAAAACAAACCTACAGTTTCTTTCCTCTAAGCTTCCCATTAATATCTTTACTGAGGGTCTGCTTCCTTATGACTTGGCAGTCAACTTCCCCAAGCAGTCTGGTATGCTGCTGCTTTGCAGAGCGAGGTCACAGCTTTCTTTAACTTGCTGTTGTGTTTGCCATTAGGAAACATTTGCCTTTGCATTTTCTTTTTTGCTTGTTGTAGGTTTTTGCTTCTTTCTACTTTCTCTGATTGCAGCAGTTTTCTTTTGAAGCGATTCTTTGATGTTGGCGTATTTTGGAGTTTGCATCATGTCTGTTTAAAAGTAGTTTCACTTTTTGTTTGTTTGTACTATATGTCTGTTGGTCACCATACTTTTCCTTGTTTCTTTAAGACATGAGTCCCAGAAATTGATCATCTGCTGTAGATTTCTACATATGACTCCATATAACAAGCTGTTTTATTCAAGACTAAGGAATCGAGAGGTTTTTGGGCATAATTTGATGTAATTTCAAAGAGAGATCAGGTGAGGAGTACAGCAATATCTGCTTGATTTAAGAAACCAATTTGTTGTGCTTAGCACCTTCAGTGGGGTTAACATAAAGCATTGTGTTGATTAACAACAAGCTTTTAGTTTGTTGATTATTTTAGCTATTGCAGGATTGGATTCTGACTGGAATGCAGCAGGGAAGATGATTAGGATCACCTAGGTTTGGATTTTTGTATCAAATCAATGCCTAGATGCTCCGTCTCTCATACTCGTACTCATCTTCCACTTATATGGGACCAGGTCACGGTGGCAACAGACTTCCCTCCCCCAGACACTTCCTTCAGCTCTTCTTGGAGAAGCCCAAGGTGCTCAGGCGCCAGCTAAAAGACAGGGACTAGGCCTCCTCCTGGTGGGACATTCCTGGAACACCTTTTGTCCGACCATGGTCAGCTGGCTCTTCTCAATGTGAAGAAGTGGCTCTACTCAGACGAAAAAGTCCGGTTCAAAACCCCCAATCTCTGCCTCTGCCAGGGAACGGGTGTCAGCTGGCTTGAGTTAAGGTCAGTTAAGGTCAGCGGCAAAATCAAGCCATGTTAAATATTATTATATTAAAACCAACAAAATGAGCCATTCTATTCAAACACACATTTTTTTTTATTATGAACCTAATGGAGACTGGAAGGTGATATGCACTGGTCTTTAAATCATGTTTGCTTAGCTCTACAAATACTGCTGGAGCTCTCACCTGATCAGGTACAGGGTAACGTTAAAAGGCCTGAAGGAGGCCGAGAGAAACTAGACCTCTTTAAAAGATAGCAGAAAACTATCAGCTATCATTCTCTTGTTAAACTCTTATTAAAAAGAGGGAAATTCTTACCTAACCCCATTGTGAGGACATATTTCATATGTTAAACATCCATATTAGTGAATTATTACTAATCCAGAATGTTCTCTATCTGACTCCACAACTACATCACTGACCAAAATATAAGTAATTATTATTATTATTATTATTATTAATAATTCTGGTTTCAGAGTCTCCACTTCCTGAAAAAATATTTAACATCAGAATGAGTCAAACTTGCAGAACATCTGTGACAGTGACCTTTCTTTTGGTAAGAGTCACTACTCTGGTTCCACAGTGAGCATTCAGGGGTTTGGACAGAAATGATAACGACGAGCGGCGATGTTGGCAAAGGAGACTCATTAGAGTCGATATGCTGCAGCTGTTGCCGCTCAGCGACATGGACTGACATCTGGGCAAAGTTACCACAGCCACATGGTGGAAATTAACACAACACTGGCTCATGATAGGTTGCAATGAGAACAAGCAGCCCACCATCCTGCGACCTGACTCACGGATCACTGCTTTTACCAGCCCTTGGCTCAAGCTCCCAAGCTCACGCAGAAAAAGAAAAAAGGTTAAAAGGGGAAAGAGGAAAGGATTGTGGAAAAAGAGTGGAGGAAGAGAAACAAAGAAATAAATGGATGAAGAGTTTTACTAACCAGGTTCCCCTTTTTTTCCGATCCGTCCACGTTTTCCTGGAGGCCCTGCAGATACACAGAGAGAGAGGAATTACTATCTCAAAAAAATCCCAACGGCGACAAGCAAAAAGTATTTCTAGAATTTATTAGCTTTTTTTGTGATTCCAAAACATATGAAAACAACTTAAAGTAAAGTGCTGAATTTACAACATTGTTTTTATTTCATAAAACTTTCACACACTGGATCACAGCCCATTGCTTCCCTTTAACCCTGGCATGATACAACTCGAAACTCTGCTTCCCTGGTAAAAAGATTTCTGCTGCTGATGGAGGAGGGAAGCAGTGATAAATAGCAGGAGTGCTGCAGAGGGACGGAGAAATAAAAGATTTACCCCTGAGCCAACGTCCATCTCAGACCTGCTGCAGGATTATAAATCACTTCTAAACAGACGCTGATGTGCATCCTTGTTACATTACAGAGTTGATGTTTTTTACTTAGAACCAGTTTTGCAAGAACTGTAGAAAGTCGAAAAATGGCAGCACGAGGAGTCGCTGCAGAAAACAGCGCAAACAGCCAGGGAATGAGCTAAACATTGTATTTTCTCAAAGCAAACATGAGCATAGTGAGTCACAGCAGTGAAGCTGACAGCTTCATCCTCTCTGGCAGAGCATAATTAGCTCAGCAAATCTGTGTCTGGTTACCTTGGGAAAAAATCTGCATCTAAGGGATAAAACAGCATCGTTAGATCCTAAAAACTAATGATAACACTAATGAAGGGCTTTAATAGCATCTTGTTGTTTTTTTCTGTAACAAATTGTTACTCTAAGCATTTGGGTAAATGCAAAGCTAAATAAAAGGTAACTCTGTGAAGATTTCATTAGCTTTAAAACTGATTTATTTGAGCAATAATGCAGCTAGACATGCCCACTAACAGGCAGCATGTGGCTGCATTAACACTGACCCCATTGCTTACACAGGTGGATGCAAAACTGGGCTCTATTCCTGAGTATACAGCATTAAATATACTTTTAGTTCTAAAAGCTCAGGAATTGTAATGATCTGGTTCCAGAAACATTGTCTGTCTGAATAAATATTAAACTAATATAAATGCATTAATTTTAGTTCATATTACATATTTTTACATGGATATAAGTGACATTTCTTAGTATTGAATTTTTCTCAGTTAGTTAGTTAGCTAGTTAATCATTTTAAATCAACTCTTTAATTTCTTTTCAGTATACTATTGGTAATTAAAAACCTAAATAAGAGAGAACAATATAGATATTTCACCCACGATAAAAAAAATATTGGCTAAATAAAAAACACTTTTTTTAATGATCCCTTCCTGCTTCTAATCAGAACCAATAAACCAGCTATTTCCCACCCATGTATTTTGCCACTGAGTACCGTGTAGATGTTTCTCTTGGTTGTAGAGAGGCATGGGCCAGTTACAGGTTTCAAGGTATACCTTTCCTGTAATATATAGTGTTTTTTAAATTAATCTCAGAGAATGCTCAGGTTGTAAACACCTGCAGCATCACCACCCCTACCCCTGTACTCCCCTATATCAGCTAGTTCTACAAGTTAAGGTAGTATGATGTAGGAGGGAGGAGCATCTAAAACCTTTCCATGCTTTGACCATGTCAGACAGGGCATGATGAAGCCGATTTGGCCTTCCAAACTGCCTTAATCCTTCATGGGACAGATTCAATAAGGTACTGGAAACATTCCTCAGAGAGTTTGGTACATATAGACATGACAGCATCATGTAAATGCTGCAGATTTGTCAGCTGCACATCAATGATGCGAATCTCCCATTCCAGCAGATTGCAAAGATGCTCTATTGCATTAAGGTCTGGTGACTCTGAAGCCATTTAAATACATTGAACTCGTTGTCATGTTTAAGAAACCAGTCACCTGGTACTAAGGGACCCAAAGTTTACAAAGAAAATATCCTCCACACTATTACACCACCAACAACAAGCAGAACCAGCACCAAGGCAGAAGGATCCATACTTTTATTTTGTTTAATGTTGCAGCAGAAATCAAGACTCATCAGACCCGTCAATGTTTTTCCAATCTTCTATTGTCCAGGAGGGGCACCCAGTGTGGTCTTCTGCTGTAGCCCATCTGCCTCAAGCTTTAATATGTTGTGCCTTCAAAGATGCTCTTCTTCAGTAGTAATGAGTGGTTATTTGAGTACTGTTCCCTTTTTATCAGCTGGAACCCGTTTGGTCATTCTCCTCTGCATCAACAAGGCATTTGCACCCACAGAACTGCAGCTCACTGGACATTTTCTTTTTTACAGGTTACTGTAGAATCTAGAGATGGTAAAGCCTGAAAATCAGCAGTTTGTGAAATTCTGCGACCAACCCGTCTGGCACCAACAACCATGCCATGTTCAGAGTCAATAAAATCACCTTTCTTCCCAATTCTGATGCTTGGTTTGAACTTCAGCAGATTGTCTTGACCCTGTCTATATGTCCAAATGCGTTGAGTTGCTGCCATGCAATTGGCTGATGGGAAATTTGGATAAAAAATCTGACTGAAGAGTTAATAAATATTTAATAAAACACTGACTTAAAAAAAACCCTCTTTGCTGTTACAAAGTCCTGCATATACAGATGCTCCTCTATGATTTCAAACCTGTTTAAAGAGTTTGGCAGTTTGGCCTTTGGTCTGACCTTCTTTTTGATTATATGTTATTATTATTATTTTTTTTAATTACAAAAATGCCACCAACACAAATCACAAATAAAACAATAACAGTTTTAGCACAACAACTGCCATAATTTAAAAACTTTATCTTTAAAATCAAGTCATGGATTTTTATCTGTTCCACAATATTTGCCTTTATTTTATACTCTATCACAAATATTTTGACACGACTTTTACTTCTATATTTACAAATCAAGGTTTACATGTCAGAATTTTAGTGTCTTTTAAAATGTTACTGTTGATTTTCTGCTTCCCTCTCTAAACATTTGCGTTCTCTCAGTTAATCTGCAATCTGTTGCAATTGTTTGATGCATAAACCTTTTTTTTTTTACATTTTTCATTCGCTTGGCCAGTTCTGTAGTGTTTTTATGCTTCTCCCTCTGTTTTAGACTAGGGTGAAGTTATTCGTATCTTCAAATACAGTTTGACAAATTAGAATGACTTTGGTTTGACTTTTGGTTTCTGTTATATTGACTTTTCTTATCCATGTTTAAGTCTGCTGCTTTAATTAAGTGTGTATGAAGCTATAAGGAAATTGGTAACAACTAAAACCAGACATGAAACCAGTCCGCAGGGTGTCCAAGGCATCAGCGAATTGAGACACAAGAACTGCTGCCCAGTTAGTGACTTTTTTGCACCAACAGCACTGCTGGCAGCACTGCAGCGAGTGGGTTAACCCATTTCACCCCACCTGCTGTAGGCAGAAAAGCTACGATGGACTCCTTGATAGAGAGCACCCTTCCCTTGCAACAAAAACTGTGGACTTTCAGTTTCCTTTTACAACAACCTATATATCTGAGAAAGACTTCTTACTGCTTGCCTTGACTGAATACGAACACAGAAGCAGCCTGGATGCAGAACATAGACTTAGACTGAAGATGTTCATAAATGATGCAGACATCACAAAACTATGCTCACATAGCCAAGCCATTTCATTAGCTAATCATGAATGAAAGTATTTTATTATTTATATGATAGTTCAACTGACGTGCTACTATTGGTTGTTAATGACTAAGTCCTGTTTTTTTATTTTTGCAGTGCGTATCAACTATTGTTACTGATATTCTGAAATCATTTTCTATAGATCAGTCTAGATTATTTGTTCAGTGCATTTATAAATGGCCTTATATTTGTTATTTTAGGTTGTACTAAACTGCATTGTACAACATATATTTTATTTATTCCCTTGAAGCATAACAACTGGTTAGTTGTAGAGGTAAAAACAATGAAAAATATTCAAACTATACATAATACAAAGTTGTGTCTCTCTTGTAAACTACTTCTGTAGTAAAAAAAGTCTTCTAAAGCAATGTTTCATTGTATGGAAATATTGTGGTACTTGAAGATGACAAAAGTTTGAGATTCATTGTAAAAAAACATGGCACCAGAAGAGTAGGATAAATACCAGGTAAGAAATATTGGGGACAGTTGCCACTCATCAAATAAATACATCAAATAATACTCAAGGACTTTGTTCTTTCTCTGTGTTTGTAAAAAAAAATGGAAACCATACTGAGTTTCTGACGCTGAGTGATGTGGCTGCAGAAGTTTTCATTAATGACATTATTGTAGACCCCTAATCATTTCCTGACTCTGCTTGCTATTTCAAAGAGCTCACTTATTCTCTTCCTCAACCTCCTCTTTGCATCCATCTCTCCTACTTTAATCCTTCTTTACTTCCTTTACTCAACAATAACAATCTATAAATACTTTTGGAGCCAAAGGATTAAGGAAGTGGTGGAGGAACAGCTAAAATAAACTCAAGATGATGATTGGCCCAGGCTCAATCTTTTCTCCAATCCGTAGTTTTGACCTTTGTTATTATTCTTTTGAATCATATTTAGGCTTCAAGCTTTAGTTTGTACTGCCATACAAATACAGTGTAAATATTTTCTCTTGTAGCAGATGTCTGTTTGGTTGGAGGGCAAGTGAATGTAATTAAAGATTTGAAATGAGCTAATCCAAAAGTACAATCAGAACAGGAAATCGTGCTTAAAGATGCAACACCATTTTTCTTTGTAAATGCAAGGTATATTAAGGGGCAAGAATCTGCAGATACATGATTAAAAAGCATTTAGGTCTGCAGGGTACACCCTCACTACCCCTCTACTTGAGACTCTAACAGCAGCGGTCTGCAAGCCGACTAGTTTGTCGCCAACTTCTGGAAGAGCGGGCGTCAGATTGACCGAAATGTGGGGTTTTGATCGGTCCTGAGTGGCAGATTTGAGACTGAACGAAGGTGGGTGATGACAAGCTGATGGAGAACTGGATCGGTTTGAGGGAATAATGGGAAAAACAGCAGAGCTACAGTACAGTAATTGCAGGCATAGTTCAAATTCCTGTTCCAGGGAAGGGCGATAAATGCTGAAATAAGGAGTTATCGACCTTGCTGTTACTTTTGCTCTTTATTCGTCTTTTATTGAGCAATGCAGAGGCTAGAAGATTTATAATATGAAACAAGTTACAGTCTTTATTTATGGTTTCTCTCGCTTCCTAGCTGCTTATTATTTTAAGTTTACTACTCTATAGTAAAACTTTGTCTGGTTTTAAGCAGATGTGAGGATGTTATATAAAGAAACATTAGAGGATGTTATTGGTTTTTAAATGACATCTGTTTTACTTTCACAAACAAAAGTCAAACATATAAAACTTCCCTTTAATTAGTGTTGAACCATTCAGTCCCGAGTTTACTTCCTAATGTGAGGTTATCCTAATGCCAAAAGCAACAGTGTAATTATCAATTGCATGTTTTTTTAATAGGATAAAGGTTTGTGTTGTGTGTTTAAATAAAACTCTGCCTGTAATAGCATCCTGCTCAGGTTTAATTGGTCAAAGCACTTCATAATTTTATCTAGAGGCAAACAAATGATGACCAAATTCATAAAAAAAACTTTTAGATATTCTTTCAGTTTTAGAACAAATAAGTTGCTGTGAATAACATGCTAACTTCAGTTCAAACAAGATGTCATCTTCACTGTACCACTGCTTACTGGCTTACAAAAAAATACAACCTACACAAATGTTCTCAATTTGTTGCAGCCAAAGCTAGTTTTGACTAGGGGTTGAATCAATTAGTCGACGAGTCGACTAGTCGACTCTAGGACGTCTCGCGACTTTTTACATTTCATGTCGACTAGTCGCAGTCATGTGATTGCCGG
>JAUZNJ010028851.1:0-13402 GCA_034780135.1 Jordanella pulchra | reverse complement strand
CCAAGCCTGCTGCTGGACACTAAGCCTGCTGCTGGACACCAAGCCTGCTGCTGGACACCAAGCCTGCTGCTGGACACTAAGCCTGCTGCTGGACACTAAGCCTGCTGCTGGACACCAGCTAAGCACACAGACAGGGTGGAAGCTGTGGATCTGGAGGGATGAGCGGCAGCAGCAGAACAGACCCCCAATGTTTACATCCCTGATGACTGCTTTATGCAGAACCACACCGGTCCAAAACACCACCAGTCCAGAACCACACCGGCCCAGAACCACACCGGCCATGAACACCATGGTCCAGAACCACCACGGTCCAGAACCACCACAGCCCAGAACACCATGGTCCAGAACCACACCAGCCCAGAACCACACCGGTCTAGAACCACCACAGTCCAGAACACCATGGTCCAGAACCACACCGGTCCAGAACACCACAGTCCAGAACCACACCGGTCCATAATCACCACGGTCCAGAACCACCACAGTCCAGAACCACCTCGGTCCATAACTACACTGGTCCAGAACCACCTCGGTCCATAACCACACCGGTCCATAACCACCAAGATCCAGAACCACACCGGTCCAGAACCACCACGGTCCATAACCACACCGGTCCATAACCACCACGATCCAGAACCACACCGGTCCAGAACCACCACGCCAGAAGCCTACATTAGGACAGGCTGTTAGACTCAGTGATGCATTCAGTGGTGAAACGTGGCTGTGGATCCTGGATGACGGTAGAGTTCAGGCTCTTTTGTTCCTCAGCTCTCGGTCGGACCTTTAGTCCTCTATTTCTTCCAAACGTGCATCATTACTAAGTAATAGAGCTGCACTGCACAGGCCAACATTGGACCAACCTGATCTGAACTGCCCAATGAACAGGCTTTGATCTTCAGCTCTAAACAGTTGATTTGTGTGATTCATGATGTGCAGACTCACTCATTTTCATCTGAAACGTATTGAAGACGTATGAAAATACTCTGGTGGATTCAAGATACAGATGTGAATATAAATGAAAGTCCTTTGATGATACTTTGTCCCTTGGTTGTGAGGCGAAAACTATGAACATGTAAAATTTTAACTGGATTAACAGAGTGAGAACTGAGGAAGAGGAGTTCAAAGGTTGAAGGTTCATAAGGATTCCTGCATCCATTCATCATCCATATCAGGGACACAATCATTTTTCAGGCCTTTATGAGATCAGAACTTTAGGAGCAGCAGGTTATTTATCTTTATCTCCTGAAATCGACTTCTGTCCATAAAATGTTTCTTTAGACGTTTTAGAGACAGTTGGTTTTGCATTCTTTGTGTGTCCGTTTGGGGGGTGCAGCCCTTGTTTCTGGGGGCTTTCTTCTGTGTGTGTGACAGCTGAACAGAAGCCCTCCCTCCAAACAAATGGCCGCTCTGTATGAAGAGGCGTCGGCCACAGAGACGGCTTCGCTTTGACAGCTGCTTTCATCTGCTTATTATTCCTCCTTCACAGTCAAGGATTTTTGGGCTTCCCAAAGTATATCCCCCTCCCCCCGTACTTCCACTGGCACTCAGCTGTGATTGGCTGTTGTGACAGTCTTGTCGCCTGGCTGTCAGCTTCTTCTGAAGCTCACTTTAATTACTCCTTTCACCAACGTGACGTGTTCGTGCACAGATGCATGCAAACTTGCACACATTGGGGAGTCAGTCACTAACTGCCTGCTGACACACTGAGCTGCTGCAGTAATAATGGAAGAGGACAGCAGACCCCCAGATGTTCCTCAGTGGTGACTCTGTTTCCTGAGTCCAGCTTCTTTCACACTGCTGAGGCCCTGATGAGCTGTGATCAGTGAGACTCCCTGCTGTGCCTGAATAGCCAATTAAAGGCATTGAAGCGGCGGAGAGGATAAAGAGTGCGGCTCTGATTAGAGGAGGCCGATGAGAGGAGATACGGTCTGTAAATGTTTCATATTCTGCTTCGTGGAAAGGTGACAGCCACGGCCCTTCGGCCCTCCCTCAGCTTCTCCTTCCTGAGGAAAAGAACCAAGCCAGGCTCTCAGCTTTGCGCTCACTAACTCCAGGCAGCAGTTTGCTGGGTTGAGACCTTGAATGATTGAGGTAATCTATGACAGATGTAGGGATTTACTAGAGACAGCGAGGAAAGCAAGCAGGAAGCCTCGTCTCAGTTAACGCCGCACCATCTGAGGGCTTCCTGTGCTCCTCGGTTCTTCCTCTCCGTCCTTCCAGTTCTGTTTCCTCTCCTTCATCTTCTTCTCCGCTCCTCATGCACTGATTTCACACTTGTTCATTCTGATGGTTTATTTCTTTAGCTGCTGTTGATTTGTATTCCTCTCATCCCTTCATCCCTTTATTGTTCCTCTCTCTCTCCTGCCAGGAACCCTTCCCTACGACATCAAAATTGTAATAGCGGGAAACCATGAGCTGACCTTCGATCAGGAGTTCATGGCAGACCTCATCAAGCAGGACTTCTACTACTTCCCCTCAGCCTCCAAACTGAAGCCGGAGAACTATGAGAACGTCCAGTCGCTGCTCACCAACTGCATCTACCTGCAGGACTCGGAGGTGACCGTGAGAGGCTTCAGGATCTACGGCTCTCCATGGTGAGTGAAGGGAGCAGACCGAGATCGGGTTTTACCCTGATTCCTCAGATTAAACCGTCTCTTTTCAGATGACCTTTTAATTAACTCAATCCCTGTTAACCTTGTCCCCATTTTATCCTCACATGATATAAAGCCCACATTTAACACATGATCCAAATGTAGTTTTAATATCCATGATTCTCCTTAACCACCCTAACACTTTTTAAATGTGGAATAAAAGTGGAGTGCTTCAACCTCAGCTCCCAGTCTGAGTGTCACATGTTCTCCCGCAGGATCACAATTCACGCTTTCAGGTCCAGATGTCCAGGTGGTGAGCTGCCTGGATGACCTCAGTTGTCCCAGAAATCTGATCACAACAATTCAGTCCTCAGTGTCCAAGTATTGGATACAGGTGCAGACATAAATAACAGTGAGATCACATTTAAACTTCAATAGACTTGAAGACATGTGACTCCAAGCTGTCCTCCCATTGGTTGCTTAAATGTTTTTTTGCCACATTCTTTATCCAGTCAGATGAACTCTTTCTCTCTCCTGTTATTTAGGCTTTTAGTCCTGTTCAGAACGGAGACCAGAGGAAATAAGTCAGCCTTGTTCGCTAGTATAGCATACCTTTGCATCACACCCTTAGCTTAGCATCACACCCTTAGCTTAGAATCATGTCCTTAGCTTAGCATTATGCTTTAAGCTTAGAATCATGTCCTTAGCTTAGCATTATGCTTTAAGCTTAGAATCATGTCCTTAGCTTAGCATTACGCCGTTAGCTTAGAATCATGTCCTTAGCTTAGCATCACGCCTTTAGCTTACCATCACGTCCTCAGCTTAGCATCACGTCCTTAGCTTAGCATCACGTCCTCAGCTTAGCATCACGCCTTTAGCTTAGCATCACGTCCTTAGCTTAGCATCATGCCCATAGGTCAGCTTTGGGTCAGACTAGATACGATTCTTTATGTAAGGATGAAATACGTTTCACACTAGGATTGAACAGAAATTGTTGTAAATCGGATTTGTTTGTTGATTTTCTAACTAAGAAATGATCTTGATTATTGGTTCTCTCTGATGTAAAGCAGTTTCCTAAACAACATATTTGAACACATTAACACGGTCATTTTCACACCATGCTGCTGTTCAAAGACTTATTTTTTGAGAAATGTTTTCCAGGACATGTCCTTATACTCTGGTTATGAGTCACAGACCCAGGTCCTATAGGAGCCCAGTAATTAATTTAGAGACAAGAGTTCTCAGAACGCGAGTCCATCTGACTCATTACTGATAATGAGCTTCATGGCACAGACATGCAGCTTCACACATCCTATGTGAGAGCAAACACAGAAATGAGTATTCATCTCATTCTGTGCAGTTATTCCATCAGCAGCCTGTTAAGCCGAGTCTGATGAGAACAAAGAAAATTATGTTTTATTTCTTCCTATCTGGAAGACAGAAAGAAATAAAAGAGAGAGAGAATCCTCACTTTCACTGTTTGTTATGGGCAGAGCCTGTGACCGCTTTGCAGAGGGTTCTAAAGACTGCAGAGACGATTATTGGGACAGAACTTCCCTCTTTGGACAGGTTGTAAGCAAAGCGCTGTAGGAACAGAGCAGACTGGGTCATCAGAGACTCAGCCGCTCAGCCTCTGCTCAGACACAAATGCTGCAGGTATAACCTGAGGCACAGCAGGCGGACATTGTCACCTGGACCCACAGAACCTGCTGCTTCCCAGCCATAGACTGATGGTCAACTGTGAGAACAATCAAACCCTGTATCACCTTCATTACATGTGCTTACAATTCCCACAGTCAGTCTATTTGATATTTATTGCACTAGTATAATACCCTCATTGCATTTTTACCCCTGCCAAGGAGGTTATGTTTTCATCAGCAGTTTGTTTGTCCGTTTGTTTTCAAAATAACTTCAAAAGTGTTGGGCTGATTTTACTCAAATTTTCACAGAAGGGGCGTATTACAACCATTGACAAATGATTATATTTTGGTGATGATCTGGGTCCGGTGTGAAGGTGGAGGTCACAAAATGTCGTGGGAATGAGCTGCTTGGCGGAGGTCTGTGCTCTCCGAGTGCTTTTCTAGTTATTTTTATATTCATATATTTTGTATTGTGTTTTTTGTTTTTATAGTGTTTTTTATGTTTTATATTTAATACTAGCTGTGACTTAGAGATTTTGGATTGTGTCTGGCTGCTGGTTAAACACCAATGGCAAATAATTATTTTGACATTTCTATGATTGTTACAAGAAAGTATTACCTTTTTCCATCAATAACAGACATCTGAAAGGTTCTAACAATAAAAATGTAAAAGGGTTTAGAGAAAATTTGGTCAACAAATGGATTATGATCAAATGATTATGTATAAAGTCTTTTTAAAAACTAAAACTAAAAGCAAAACTGACAGGTCTCCCTGTAATTAACATGATTTAAAATATTGTTTAAAATGATCCAAGGTTAAAGTCTCTCCTGGTTGTCTTATTGTCTCATTAATGAAGCAAAAAACTACTGAGCTTCCATTGATTGTCTGTCGATTTTTAAAACAAGGTTTAGCTGAAGAAGGAACATTTTCTATCTCTTTACACTTTAGATTAATGGAGAAATGTAATTTAACCTAACCGTAGAAATAATGTTTTATATGTAATCTCCCTAAAGGACCTTTTTTACACCCCAACAGACCAACAGATTGTTTTTAGTGTTCTAAGCCAGGTTTATGCATTGCTAGTGTGGAACAGAGTGTCTGGACAATGAGACAGACATAAATATGAAGGCAAACTTCGTGATAGGGAAAAACATCCACTCATCGATTTTAAAGACAGCCTAAGCTGTGCACTAGCAACGTTTCAGGGAGAGGCCAAAGACAAAACGAGCATCAGACATGACAGGCCTGATTAGACAGATAAAATAGACAACTATCAATGTGTTTACATTTAGCTGGGTTATAAATACAGTAAATAGCAGATCAGACAGGTCTGTTTTCCTATTACTTATAAAAAAGATAAATGGACTGAATTTAAATCATGCTTTTCAGGTCATATTGAAACCAGTTCACACTGGGGGTGCACAATGGGCTAACACTAGCTTTATGCCAACATGATGGGGGGCATTTAGCACAGGACATTTTCTCTTTGTTGATCCAGCTAATTGTTACAGTTCCCTAATAAATGGAGCCGCTTGGTAGTTATTGATAAGCTGAGCTCTGCTGCAGCCTGGACCCTATCAGATGGCTGGGGGCCTGAGGCGGAGCTGAGCATCAGCTAACTGGGTCACAGATCAGACCTGGCTAGCACTCTGGTACTGGTCTCTCCCTGTGAACAGGGTTTTAGGGGCAATCTGATCTCTGGACTTTTGCCTAATCAGATGCACAAACCACCAGTTTAAATTCACACTGTTATCAGTTTTAATGTGTGTCTCCTTAGGTAGAGGTAGAGATGATGCTGCCGTTACTGAATCTGGACTATTAAGATATTGCGTTATTTTTTAGCAGTACCTTGATTAGAGTTGGCTGCTGTGTGTCCCACAAATTAAAATAATGTTACGCAACATTAACAGGGTCAGTTTTAAAAGTGTGTAAAAATTGTACCAGTGCTTTTCCTAATTTTAAAGAAAACAGAGCTGCACCAGATGCCAGTCAAAGCATAACCCAATATCATTACCAATCTGCGAACGATACTCTTAAAGTAAAACAGTTGCACTGCTTAGGGTGGTTGCTGTTTACAGAAGATACTTCCTTCATCAACACCTTCAACAGTTGGTTATAAAACCCTATGAGTTAATGCAATGTTTGACTTCCCTTTGGGGATCAATGAAGTCTTTTTCAATTAAATTGAATTAAAAGGTTTTGATATATAAAACATGTAATAAACTATGTTTAAACAGAAGGAAATGTAACCAGAACAAAGAATGGCACGAGCAATACATATATTAGTTTTAAATTGTCAAACCCTTTGACTAAATGAGCCGTGTCTTGCCGCTGTGTTTCTGCTGCTGAGAATCTGAATCTGAATGTTGAAGCTGAGCTCTGGTCAAAGTTACTGGACAGTTTTCTAAGGGGTCCATAGCATTCACAGTCAAAGTTACATATCTCCAGTTCTACACCAGGAATGTTTTCCATTGTTCTACAGTCACTATTATTATTTTATTCTGCTCCATCTAGTTCTGATCCACAACATAAAGACAATGGGGTTGGCATCAGCCCCGGTAAACATGTAGCTCCTTCTACAGCAGAGCGCTACAGTTGGTCCATCTTCAATGAATAAATGAGTTTTCTAAACAGCAGATGCTTTAAGCAGCCATGTGCTGTCTTCAAGCACGCAGTTTATTGGTGGATGCAAAACAAAAGTTTTCCCCTCCCCCGCACGTTACAAAACATTCTGACTCGTGAGATCAAGTTTGGCTGTAGAGCACTAAGCTCTTCCTTCGTATTTTTTCTCAGTGCTGCGCCGACTTGTTCATAGCCTCACATATTCTGAGGGAGACAAAGCAGCTGGTCTCTCTAAGTGAGAACAACTTGGCAGAATGAAACTTCAAGACATAAAGTGTCTTTCTATCAGTACTTGCATTTGTGCAAATCTGAATTAATCATTGTTCATCCTGCGGAGGCTGTATTTGTTGGCCGATTATGTCATAATGCTGCGCCGTGGTCTGTTCAGATTCGAAGACTGATTTGTATACAGCTGACGAATGCAGCCGTCTATTCACCCGTTTCGAAGGACAAGTCCGTAGTATGCTCCAATATCCCATGATTCATTGCGAGTCAATTATTGCTCAGAGGAAAGGAGAAACGGCAACGAACAGTAATGGATGTTGTAAATGCAGTTTAATATAATAAAAGTAAGTGAATAGTTCCGTCTGAAATGAATAACGATATGTATTTCAAAGGTTGTGTAGTCAGATATGTGGCGGTAATGTTTGGTTTATTCAGAGGGTTTATTCTGTGACTGAGTTCATGGGTTCGGCTGATATTTCAGCTCAGATTCAATATCTGTGCAGTGAACTACTGATCTGAGATCTGCTGCTGAAGCTCCTCAACAAAGAAATTAATAACAGAGCAGCAGGAAGTAGTTCAGCATCCAGTCTTTGATTGGTGGATCAACTGTCATGGTTGCTAGGCAACAGAGCGTATGCTGGATCCAGCATATAGCCATTTGGATTAAAGAGCCATGAGTCTTCCAGCCTCCTTATTTTCATGGTCCTCGAAGGACCCAGTCCAGGTAGAACGGGGTCCTTAGAGGACGCAGCCGCTGAAATCGAACACAGCCAATGAGTGCAGAATATGCCTTGACTGCACTTTTAATGGTAAGTGTGTTGATTTGACAAATCCATGTTGTGACACCAGTTAGTGTGTTAAAGCTGTGCAGATACAGTCAGTGTGGGGTTTTATGGGCTCCAGATATTAATGTTGGTCTACAGAATTTAATTGTTATAAATATATTTCCAAAAGTCTCCATCATGTGACTCAGAGGGGAGGTCAGGCAGGGCCCAGCCTGTGTTCAGGCTCTCCTATACGTTAAGGATGAATGGTAACCGTCTTTTTGTTGACTGGGAGAAGCAGAGCTGCAGATTGTGTTTTCCTTTTTAAATGAAACAGCTCAAATGTACCGTTCCCCACTGCTCAATGTGAAATAATTAAGGATGGAGATGCAAAAGACTCCTTAATTAGATTTTTTAATTATTGAGGATTCACTTCTCCTTCTATAATATCCCAATTAAAAAAAGCTCATCAAAAACTAAAGAGATGAAGAGAGACTGTTTTTCTTCTCTGTTTCTCCTCCTTCCTGTCTTGTCCCTCCTCCTCCTTTCCCTTCTCATCTCTTCTTCTTCAGCTCTTTCATTTTACATGAACAGCCTACCTGCTTTCTGTTTGATGGCTTGTCCGCACTGATGAGCAGGAAACGAAGGGGATTCTTGGCAGCTTTAATTACCGTGGTTGTTTTCAGGGGTAAAAGTAAAGAGAAGAGGAGGGGATGAAGGAGAGGTGAAGGTGGTATGACGCTCTTCTTTGGTGATAATGAGTCTAATGATGAGAACCATGGCATCAACACAAAACTCTTTGTCTCACCTGAACTTTTAAACTTCACTTTGCTTTTATTCTGTGTTGAAAACTTTCCCAGAAGGATTTATAGATTATAAACAGGAGCTAATGATGCTGCAAACAACAGGGATCTGATTTTTCAAACTTAATTCATTTTAATAATTGATTTTAATGATTGTTTTTATTTCTATTCTACATTTTTATTAATTATACTGTGATCTGTTTCTAATTACAGCCAGCAATAATTATGACCATATTTCAGCTGTTTCTATGGCAGCATATTAATCTACAAGTCTACATCTGATGTCCTGAAGACTGCTGATAATGATGTGAATATCAGTCATTCGGTCAGCCAGTCAGTATTCAAAAGTCATCATTGATGATCACAGAATATTGATAGCTTCTTTTAAACACCTGTTCAGGTTAGGAACTTTGCACGCTTGGTAGGACTTCCTGTTTGGTGACTAAAGTTTAGTGGGGTTGAGCTTGATTATTATCTGAATGATGAAATAAAAAAATGTGCAATTATTTTAAAGAATTCATTAATATATACGTATAATGTAATAATGTATGAAATAATTTGGATATCTATTTTTGGGGGGTCTGTGATTCCTCTAGGCTCTCAGATAGTGTCGGATGGTCGGTGACCTCTGACCTGCTGTGGACTCCACCTTAAAGCGGGATTAATGTTTGGACCGGGTCTAGAATTGGTTTAGATCAGGGGTCTTCAACTAGATTTCAGGATGGTCCAAACCTCATCTCATTCCCTCACTGGTCCGTAACCAATGGATGTTGCACAAAACCAAAACTATGGATCGATTGAAAAGCAAAAAAACTACCGAGGCAACTTTAAGAATATATAGAAAACATATAGAAATGTAATATAACATTGAATCTTGTAAAATTGAACAGCAAAAAAATATCATAACAAAAGTCAAAATGACTTATGAAATACAACCTTGGTTTTTACGTGATCTACATCCAGCTGCAGCACAAAGTAGTAGAAAACACGTCCAGGTTTAGAGCTCAGAAAACACGACTGATTTAACAAAGGTTGCTTATTTTCATGCTCAGATCGTTGTTGGTCAGTTTCAATCTGTTCATGTTTAGAATCATAGTGGAGTTTATTTTTGCCACTTATTACAGCTGCAAAGTAGATTAAACGGATCGGTCGTGTTCTTATAGTCCACCTTTCTCATGTTTGAGTGCTTCCAGATTTAGCGGCAGGCTTCTGTTTCACCCGCTTTTCATCTTGAAGTGTAAACAGAAAAATGTCTAACATGATTGGATGAGGTCATTTAGAGCATCAGAAGACCCACAGCTGGGCTGCCAAAGCTGTGAAAAGTCTTGTTTGATCAAAACTACCATAAATTCATGTTGCCACATAAAATGTTCACTGGTCCAGGTAAAAGCTTCTCAGAGTCCAGAACCGGACCGGAGTCCAGCAGTTGGTGAGCCACCGCTTCACAGGAAGGTTTCAACAATAGATTCATCTTTACATCTGAAGCTGCTCCAGGAGAGCAGAGACATGTTATTTGATCTTGATTGTCCTGCAATGAGAAATTAGAGGAGCTTTAGCTCCGCTTACAGCGTGACAATGATGACGATCTGGAGGCCTGCTGCTGATTGGATGGACAGGATGTTTGGGGAATCCGATGTAAAATGTAAAATCCTATTATTGAATTTAGTTAATCTGTTATGCGGCTGGGAAACATTTGCAACCTAAAAACTTAGAGAAACCAACTGGTTGATTGTTTTAAAAGGCTCAGGAAACAACCAAGAACCAGAATAGGACTCGTACCGGACCTGGAGGCTGTTGACTGTTTCATTTGCAGTAATAAAGAATGAAAGAATCACTCCCAAATCTTGACTGTTATCCAGTGGCAGTATTATGGGATGATAATGGCTCCTATCACACACCCTTTATGCACAAAGTGGCATAAAGGTGATGCATTTAATGACTTTGGATCATTTAGGAAATTTGGACCTTCTCTCGCTGTGAAACTGAATTTCACAATAGAAGCACTGCCTGTTCTACTGGTTGAGAAGCTCAATACTCTCATTTAATCACTACTCATCACATGTCTGAAGCAGATTTTAAGATAAAAACAATATTTTAGACAAATACAAGGTTTGTGGAAGAGATAATTAAGAAGGATCCAGGATTCATGGCTGAGGTTTGGAATCAGAGTGCCAGTGATGAAAGGCGGACTTGGACTTGCTAAAACGACCCTGTAGCTCCCAGGTTGTTGTCAGCTTCGGCTCCAAAGCCTCATTTCTCTGTTTTCTGGTAAAGAATCAGAAGGAGATTTTTGAATAATGAGGATAAATAAATGATGGGATGGAGAAACAGATCCCCCCCACCCCCCCGGGTCCTTCCTCTGTTCTCCTCTTCTTCCTCCTAAGTGCTGCCAGTCTGCCCGCCTGCTGCCAGATTATAGAGACAGGAGGACGTTTTACTGTGTCGTGTCCCTGGAGGGATTTCTCTTTAAATTACCTGTTAAATGTCCTCCAGGGGCTGAGCTCTAACATGCGTGTCGGCGTGTTCTTTTGTGCTGCGGCCCATTGTGGGGCATTTTCTTCCATTTCACACATGACTTCCCTCCTCGAGGCAGCAGGCAGCGTTGATGGGGAAGAAAGAAATGAAAACGATCCCCTGCCCCTCCCCTCCCTGCTGCTGGATGTACAACTCGTTGTGTTTATTAGCTGTGTAACCAGAGCCCAAGCTAACCGCCGGGCTAAACGCCGATCATCACTTTGCTTCAGTGTTTGACCACAGAGCTAACAGAGCTAGATGCTAAACATGCTATTCATGTTATTAGGATTAGTAGTTTATATTGACTCACCTTCTCACCAGATTGAATCGTTTCTGTAGAATCTATAAATACTATTCTTCTGGTTAAATGTTCACTTTAAGCTAATTCATTGGATGTAAATCCTAACTCCACAGACTGTTTGACAATGAACATAATTCTAAGATTAATTTTCTCCATAACTGGTCTACAGATATCAGCAAGAGAATTGAAAAATGTGGCAAACAGCTGTTTTCTACTTCTACAAGTTAATCTTGGGCTATTCCACTTGCGCCTCCTAATGTCGTCCCCCTAGAGTCCAACAGTGGGAGGACGATGGAGGGTCTCATGCTGTACCAGGCCAGAATGCCCCCAAACCAACCACAGGACTGGATTTACTACAGAGACAGGACTGCTGACAAAACTAATAACACTTGGTGTAAAATGAATTTGGCTGAATTGAACAACAGGAGTACATCTGAGTTTAAGGAAGACATTTACAATCTGTGAGGACTTCAACTTTGGAGAAGAATAAACCTACTGAAGAGTTTCTAAGTGTTTCAGGATCAGAACTCACAGAACCACATTGACAGACAGTACATCTACAAATGGCACAATAAATGTGTTATTTAGTAATGGTATCAGGTGTCGCTGTTGCGTGAAAGCTGCTAAAGACGACACTAAAATCAGAAAGCAATGAGAACAGAGGAGGCAATGATAAAGATTGTGACTCCAGGAGAGCAACGATCCTCAACAATGTCAAAGATACTGATGATAAACCCTGTCCAATGAAAATATACTAACCAGGCAGCTAGTTTGATACATCATGGATCCCTAAAGGATTTGATAAAAAAAACTATATGAGGAATTTAAAATACAGAATAACAAAGACAGAAGATTAATGCACCATGTCTAGATGCACAGAAACAGATTCATCTGCTCGGCTAATGGGTTTCAGAATAGTGAGATCATTAGTAAAGTAAGAATCAGGAAAGACCAGAGTAGGGAGAATGGGTATAGGTAAAAAGACTTCAGTCATAAGCACTACATTATCCAGATAAGACCTGATCTACTGAGTCGTGACACAAGTGCAAATGTGTTTGTAAACTCTGAGCAGATCTTTGTAGAAGGTGCAAAGTGATGTACTGTTTGCCATTCACCAGACAGCATGTGAAAACACTTTCTGTTTGTTTGCCCTTAGCCACATGATGATCATATTCTAATGATCAAACTGCAAAAATACATAGATGGAAGAAATAAATGTTTTACACAAGCAAACCAATTTTTCCCAATCTGAAACAGACCAATTGAACAGCAGCCGCAGTTTGTTTTAGTAGTTCTGAAAGTCTGGTAAAGACATGGGCAACAGTGCAATGCTAGAGGATCAGAGGTGGACATCGTTTGAATTTGAACCACTCCAGTTCTGATTCCTCATTTTGGCTTTGGTTCTGATACTGATTCCTTGTTTCGGAGGAATGTGTACCATGTGATTTTGCTCTCCGTCGTTCAGTTAGAGGGTTTTATCATATGAAGCAGATCCAGAATGAACTAAAATAAACATTGGATGAAGTTATGCTTAAAGTCTGTCAGACCGAGATTAAAATGCTTTTCATTTTATCCAGAACAGGCCAGGAACAAGGCGGGTGTCTGTTCAAATGTACAATAAGAGGAAGACAGTCTACACAAGGCTCTGGTCTCCCTGCAGAAGGTGCACTATGACTTAAGAGGAGAACCCGAGACCACCTTTGTATTACATAATCCCAGCTCCAGTGACGCAGGGAGCCGACTGGTAATTTCCTTGTTTAACTTTAAGCCACTCTTTTTGAAATTGTGGCCCGGCGGCTGGTCGGCGTTTCTTGAGGCACCATGGTGGTGGGTGCTGGAGGTTTCTCCACACTGACACGGAGACATGGTGTCAAGGTCGGCGCCGGCTCTCCATGCAGTGTGGAGGAAATTTGTTTAGCGGTGGGAGAGGTTATTGGACATGGG
>JAUZNJ010028850.1:0-15807 GCA_034780135.1 Jordanella pulchra | reverse complement strand
ATAGCCCTACTGCTCCACTTGTGAAAGCAAAATCTGTTGGGCTCTATTTGGCACCAAGATAATTATTCTTATTGCCATGAAACACCTATTCAGTACGGAGTATAAAGCTAAAGAAATGGCTGAAAGAAAAAAAGAAAATTGAACATTGAACCACCTCTGTTGGTAAAAGGTGTTGCTGTTATTCATCAGTTGTTATCAGGAAAGATAGTGTGGGGTTTGCGGTTTTCATGAGTATTAACTCACTCAGTAAAGAAAAGCAAACCATTCTCTGATAATGAAAATTAAATCCTTGTGGTTAGAATCAAATGTTTATGTTCATCACTAAAACTGCAGTCTTCTCATCATTTCTGTGCTGTTGCTTTCAATTTACAAATCTTTGGCTCAAGTTCAGCCAACCTTTTCCAGCTTGTCACCAATAACGTGTTTTGTTTTGTTTTTTTCTGGTGTAACATTTCCAAAATCATTAATTTTAACTGGAGGAAAGAACTTTTGGTTATCAGACAGATAAAAAACAAACAAAAGAAAACATTTTAGAATTTCTAATTAAATACGTATTTTAACTATTTTACAGGTCAAATGGAAATCATGACAATATTAAGGTGTAAAATTTGACCTCTAAAAATAAAATGCTGCCCTGACTGAAATTAATTGCTCCAACTAGTAACAAGTAATCAAATCAAGTTGATCCACCTTAATTTATTTAGTTTATGAGTTATCAAGCAATTCATTTCATAAAATAAACACAAGATTTCCGATAAATTAGAGTGACGATGCTGTTATACACATAATAATGGTAGAAAGTTACACATTGTTTTTGTCTAATACTGGTCTGTTTCATTGAAAACACCAGTTGATTTATAAATATTTTTGAATGGAAAATGACAAGCAGTGTTTTATGTGCACACATGATATCAAAGAAGGTCTATCTGAGTATTGGTGGATTTTAGAGTCTGCATTATATCAGGAACCTGTGTAGCAGAATCAACACTGATAGCAATGATGAAATTAACTAACATAACTTTCATATGTCAGCCACTAACACATATAGTGTCTATCATGAGCAGTTAGAAACCATCTAAGTGGATGATTATGAAAGATTACTGTTCAGCTCTACTGGATGATCATCCCCCACGTAAGTTGAACATCATCATTATAAGGAACTTTCTTTTGTTTTTCGAGGTTTTTAAATAATCTAACCTTAATTGTTCACCCCTACAACCTACATAGCCCTATATGAATCTCAGTTATTCTAAGAATAGCAGTTTCTCTAAGACAGCAGGTGGGTTTTATTTGTTTTCTCTGTTTTGTTTGTCTTTTTGTTGGTTGATGCATCTTGCCTGATTCCTGCTGCATGAAAGTTTCAGCCTTATTTCAACCTTCATACTGATTATGTTGCAATAGAGTGCAAAGAATGGACAGATGGACCCACTGTGCTAAAACAGTAATGAATATTGAAAAAGACGTACCTTTGTAGTTTAAAGACAGTGATATTTCGGACTCACACAATTTCATACAATCATGGTTAAAATCTTTAAAACTACAGATTGAGCACCTGGTTTTACAATTTTAGCGTTTTTGCCTTGTAAGCCTCTCAGTCATTATTTAAAACATCTTTTAGACTCGAATAAAAACAACCAAACAAAAAAACCCAAAACATTAAGCTTTGGGTGGGGGGCTACCAACGGGCCGTTAAAATGTTGATTATGGTATTTCTTTGGTGTTGCCTGATCTCGCATTTATGAAAACCACTGAAGTTTGATTTAGACTCCATGGAAGCAGACCTCATTCTGAAGTGGTAATGAGGTCCCAACCTGAACTCAGATCAAAACACATCTATCACCACCTTTTTGTAAGGTTTATTAGAATTCCTTATGCATATTGAATGTATTTATTTTAATACATTTATCATAGTTTACTTATTTTGTATCACATGTAATATCAAAGACATGTTGCATAAGTTTTTACTACATAATATCTTTAAAATAGCCTTTTTATTTGACGCTTTATGACTAAAACATTGTTTGAGGAGCAGATTGACACCTCAGTAGTTCAGCACTGACTGATGCATCTACAAGTCTGTAGCCTGTTTTCCTTAATTTACTTCGGTTCTGAAGTTCCCATGTTAAATGTGACATAGCAAACAATTGGAGCGTTTTATTCAAGATGGATTTTGAGGATATTCAGAAGCGCCTGGCTTCCAGCTCAACAAAGAAACCAACAGCAACTCCAGGTAAGGTGAGAAAAGTTTTTAAAAATCCACCTTGTTAAGTAGGAGCGGGAGTTACAAGAAGAAGCAGAAAAGTGCTGCTTTTCTGTGTTTTCGCCACAGGGGGCAGTATTATTTGCAAACTCCATAAATGTACATAACGCCTTAAGCTAACCAGTTATTTATTTATTCTGAGGTGGGATAAATTCAATTTAGCTTATCATTTTACAACATTCTCTTTTTCACCAGACTTAATTCATCTCCTTTTTGGTATAATTTTAGCTTAAAAATATAATTAAGTGAATATATATGGTAGTATTTTGACTTTGTTATATACCAGACAGCATCAGCAGTGATGCTGTCTGGTATAACGGTTTGGATTCAAAGCAGTTATATTCTGATAATATTAGGCAAAATCTATAATGTAGATTTTTACAAACATTTGCTGACAGGCTCTGGGCAGCAGATAAATGGATTCCTAGATGGATTATTTAGCTGATTGGTTTGCTTCATTTTCTGACCCTCTCTGCGCTCTCAAAGAACGTTATTGATTTATCATCCAGTTGTACTGCTGTCTATAATATTGCTGCTGAATGAATCCAGAAATCTAAACTAAAACAGAACCATTGGTTTACCTCTCCAAACATTGGGAAAAGTTTTAACCCTGCAGTGGATTGATGTTGAATGTCACTCACACTCGCCCACGTTCAGTTGGAAAGTTTTCCTCTCTTTTTTGACTCCTCTGTTTACTCCCACCTATCAAATTCTATATCCTAACAAATGCTGACAGGAGCAGACGCAAGCATCTCTTTGTGGTGTCTGACATCCATCCAGCATAAAGCAGGATTTCATACACAACAACCAAGCCCACCCACACTATGAAATCTAGCCCCTTGGTCTGCAGACGAAGCGCAGCCCTGACTTATGCGGACTTAAAAGAAAAAAACTGCCTTCAACTCAATGCAGTGGGTTTAAGAATTCACGGTGCTGCTGCAAGGCACAGCAGCTTATGCAGAGCAAGGCGGGGATTTCATCCTCTGCATCCCAATGAGGTGACAGGACTGTGCATCAGCCCCACCATTCAACTGTAACCGGCTAACTGCTGCAACCTGGAGAGCAGCGACTCGACGGCACGCACGACTGAGCATATTCTGAGAGATCCCTGCACTAAAACTGCTGGTGCCCTTTGCCTCGAAGCTAAAGCTGACAAGGTGGCTCAGTTACAGAGCTATTATTAGGGCTAATTAGAAACAAATATTATCCAAGATAACATTGAAAAGGAGAGTGCTCGAAGGATTTGTAGCCCAGAACTCAGTTTTCCTTTAAAAGTCTCTCTTTCTTTTCTTGTTTTCAAGGTCTTTGCAATTGAGTGAGAGTGTTTTTTTAGTAAGTTACATTGTGTGTGAGGTCATTAGTCTGGTGCAGGATGGAAAACAGTCCAGTGTCCTACCATAACTACCCAGCAAGTGCTGCTCGTTGGCGTCCCTTGAAATCCTTAGCACTGCAGTGCTGTTAAATCAACCTCACGGCAGGCAGACAACTCACCTCCCAGCGCAGCTTTCATTACAAAATTCATGATGAAGCAGTTCTGTTTTCTCCTTCTTCAGCCAGCGACGTTATCAGGAACAAATCTGAACCAAGGGGACAGAATACAGGAGCTGTCACTGCACACTGTTGGTTTTACTGGAGTTTAAATGGGATGGGAAGATGAAGATGAGTGGAGGGATAAGGAAGAGGGATTGATGCAATGCAGGAACAAAAAGGAAAGCATGAATAACTGTTAAAGAAGAAAACACACCAGAACAAGTTTTATAATTGGATTGCATAGAGTTCCTTTAAAAATTGTATTCATTTTAGGCAAAAAAGCACCAAACTGGGTTACGGTATCGGTACTTTAGATGAGACACCTGCGCCCTCGATTTACAACCTCACTTCATCATGAGGGGATTTATGCTGACACTGCCTGACTTCCTGTAATCCATCCTCATAAAAATGACTTTAAGAGATGAGAAAAAGAAGGTGAAACAATGGCAGGGTCACAGCGAGCGAGAGGAGGCTGCTTATGAGTCCTGGGCCTGAAAAAAAAAACATCGCCCTCCAGGATAAGGTAAAGCTTTGCAAAAAAAAAGGCAAAAAAATTAGGCTTTTTTTTCCTTCTATACTTTTATTTTACTTTAGTGTCCTCAAATGACACTATGTGTTTCCTTTCATCTTAATCCTGATTTAAAACCATATTTTTCATAATCTTATACAGAAAAATGTATAATGTTAACATTTATGTCTCGTAGATTAAAAACTCTTGTTAGTTCAAACTATTTAACAAAATCCACCCATTAAGAGATTAAAATATCTAAATCGTTCCAAATTTCTGCACTCTTTCAACATTTCAATCCTTTCAACACTTGTGCTGTTTTCTCCTGCATAACCTTGACTCTGCAGTGCTACCATCTTTAACTTCCTGCATCCATTCATCCAAAGTCAGTTGAATGTTTTTTGATTGTTTCCTAATTTCTTCCCACTGCACCGCCATCTGCAGCAGGACCCTTAGTTTCTCTTCCCCTAAATCCATTCAATTGTGACTAAGTGTTCACGGCACTGCATTCACACTCACTGTACATCATATATTACTATATATAATAGCATGAAAAGGGTATGCAAGCTTCAGCATCCTCTTCAGCAAGAGGTGCGTAAAGCTATCACCGTCCCGTCCCACCATCAAACATCCCCATCCTTTACCTGCTTTTGATGCTCCTCCTTCGCACTCTCTAAATCGGCTGTCTTCCTTCCTTCCCTCAATGGGAAGAAATAAAACACAATTTATGCGTCTAAAAATGAAGCAATGTGCCTCCCTTTGTGTGAGCAGCTCTCAGTTTGCAGTCATGCCGGCTGTGTCAGAGTCAGGCTGCAGCGGAGGAGGAAGAGGAGGGGGAGGAGGATGGGGAGAGTCTATTCCTGCAGGACGAGGGGGAGAACATGCACAAAATGAGGAAAGGGGAGGGGGAGTCAGAGACATGATACACACCACCTTTTCCGTTTAGTTTAACTCTAACAGTGAGCATGAAACATAAAAAGTATGTTTATATGAATTTTACTTTCTTTTTTCAACATTTGATTTTTCTTTTGGTGGATCAATGTGACTTTTTACTGCTTTTGTTCGTTCCTCTGTAGACACATTGCAGACTGATGAGATTTGCACCCATTAAAAAACCTTTTGATTGTAAAGGAAAGACGCCATGAGAGCAGAGGAAAGCTATTTGACATGAACTTTTTCTCGTTTTTATTTTATAGATCTTCTAATGCCTCACTGTACTATTTACCACTGCTACTACCAGTTGTATTTTTATCCTTGTGCATATATAAATGAAACAGGATATTGGATTGGTAGGATATTTCAAGGAATGGGTCAGCCCAATTCTCACCCCTGTTTCTCTCGGGTTTTTGCACCCAGCAGTCTCATCGACCTGAATAACACATCCACCTGCTCAGCTGGCCCTACCCCACTTATCACTGATGTGACGTCAAGGACAAACAATAAATTTATCACTCGACCTTCATTCTGATTCTAAACTTGCAGGTCTAAAATAAACTAATCTAACCTTGGATGTTTTGCTGTTGATCCCTTTTCTTGTTTTTGTGGTGATATTTGAGTGTTTGATGAAGATGAAAAAGAAAACCAAAGATCTCAGGAAGCACTAAGCAGAGATTAAAATGCTGCTTTTGCAACCTAGTATCCAGACAAACTTAATTTTAGATTTTCATTGATACCATATTGCATAAAGTACAATTAAATCCATCACAACACTTTAAAACTGTGAAACTGTGGACCCAACACATGTACATGTCCTGGATGGATGGAAGTCTGTCTGATATTCCACTCTGCAGACCCAATTATGCATTATGGTTTGAATCTTTCACACAAATAAAACAACAAGCAAATTGTGGAGGAAAAAAGCACAAATGAAAATCTCAGGCAAACATGGAGGATCATAAATTATTTTTTAACTGCACTACAAATTTAACCTTGTGCAATGAGTCTGTATCACCAACACCTTCTTTGCGTGTTATTTGATACATACCTTTACTTCGTTGCCTGTTTTGGAGTCAGTTCTACAAAAGTAATTGTTATCTTGTTGCAATGCAAACATAGACTGCAAAAAAACTAAAAATAAGTAAAAATCTCTACCAATAAGTTTGTTTGGCCTTATTCTGAGCAGGTAAAAAAGATGAGTTGCCAATGGAATTGTTATTTTTGCCCTTAAAAGAAGCAAATGAGATATTATTCACTTAAAATAAAACTGTTTGTTTTTTTATGCAAACTGTGTTCATCCAATAGCAAAGTGTCTCACCTGCTCGATTCAAGAAAAATACACTTATCTTAAGAATTGAGTCACTTAGTTATTTATTTTTGCATTGTAAGCTAATCTTTCCTCGGCTTTTCTGAGATAGCCTAGAGCATCACTGCAAATTTGTATTTTTGCAAACCTTGAATATTTGTGATTGTTTTTTAACCCTTTAAAGCCAAATGTATCATATTTGATACATGAATTTTTTAGACCTCTGCATCATCAGTGGGATATTTTCGCTCTTGAGAACCTGACTTAATAAATCAGAAATATGTAGGGAACAGAAAATGGATAAAAGATCATACGGAAATGCCTAATGTATCAAAATTGATGAAATATATGTTCTTTTTTCGTAATTTTTTCCATAGAATTAAATGACAAAAAATCAGATCAAATCAGAATTTTCTGTCAATTATTTCATGGTTCAGGCTTTAAAGGGTTAAATCTTAGATGTTTGCATCTAATTAATCCAACCGAACCTATCCTTTCCATCTCCAGTTAGAAATATTCCTGTACTTACTATGTATATACTGACTTAAATATGAACCCATTTTGTTGGGTACTCTTTTTTTATTTTTCAAATCGAATCAAATAAATATAGAAAGTAGAAGTTGCTTTTCCAGTTAAACTCAAGGGTTGAGACTTAGAGACAGAGAACTACAAACTAAGCTGTGTTTAGGTTCTAAGCCAAGAAACCGCAGAAATATTCAGTTCTTGCTCTACAAGACCAGACCTTTTCCAACCAGCAATAAAAACAAAAACAAATGTATATCTTATCTGATGCATTTAAATACTGAGGGAATCTGCTCATACTTTTTACGTTCACTATTTTTTTTTACAGAGCAACACTGGTGTTGAACCTGGTGTTGCCAAAAATACCAAACATTTCATATCAAGACTCAAACTTAAGCAACGGTTATAAATCATGTTTCTTATGGATAACAAAGAAGATGACATATTCCATAGGAAGGATACCCCACCGCCCTTCCAGCCAGACAAAAATTATAGCTTAAGGATCTAAATGTCCACAAAGTGCTCCAGCCAGTCACATTTTGGAATTGAAGTAGAAGAAAAATGTACATGCATTAGTGCATTAGTTTCACTGACTCTACAGATTTTTTTAAATGTAAAAGGTATGCAGTTTCAAAGCCATTACCTTGATGACACTTCCATGATTATAATTCAAGTAACACTCGTGTATATAAAGCCATATGAAGAAGAAGCCAACACTAAACCATTTTGTGCTCTTGTATTGTTTTCCGGTTGCACATCAATTATCTGCTCTAACCTGATGCTCTGAGGCATCTCTGCAAAGTTTATTTTGAATCTCTGAAGGTCCATATCCTGATTGGAATGTTCTTTTACATGCTTATATTTTCCCACCCCAAGATTAAAAAAAGAGAATATAATCTTATTTAATCCTATTTTGAGCAAATTTGCACTTAATAAAACTGTGAAATATTAATGCAGGCCGTTTTCTGTTTTATATGACAGATCACTGGCTGGATGAACAGACTGATGGCTGGTCAGCCTTTTATTAGAAAATCCCTTGAACCCAAGCTGAGAAAGTTATAATTTTCATGCAGTGTGGAGACAAAAGGCTGACAAAACTGAATTAATATAGAAACTCCTGCTGATGTGTTGCTAATTATGCTAAAACAACAGTGCTCTTCTCACCCGATCTCCTCCCTGACCTCTGCAAATCTCTACATAGTTAGTATCCCAAAAATAGCACCATGGATTCATAACTTGCCTCCTGTGTGCTATGAAAGGTTTATGCAATGATCTGATGAGAGGAAAGTTTGATTTTTTTTTTAAGTTTTTGCATGCCTAAACAAATGAAAACAATAAAGATATTTTTCCTTTTAACCTTCCTTTACTTGAATCGACACAATTTTTTTTGTCAATATAACTTAAATCTCCAAGACTCTAAAGTAGAAGCATTCATATTTTGAAGATCAGGTTATATTATTAATGATTCCTCTGCAGTCTTCTTCGTGCCTGTGCCAGTGTTTTCCTCTGTAATGCTGTAGGTCATATCCCTGTTTCTGAAGGGCGCAGTGGCGTCTGAAACAATTCTCTTAAGTCCAAAGGGAGGGGGCGGGTCTTCTTTGAATATTAGGCTGCTGTCCGTCATTTTTGCTGCACTTAGAAGCCCCTGGAGACACTGAAAGAGGGAAAGGAGGAGCTGAAGTAGGGATGAGGAGGGGAAAAGGGTGTAGCACTTGCATGTAATTCTGTGTATGTCTATCAAAGATCCAGACATGGGAAGGTGTGCTCTGCTGCAATGCGTAAAGGCATAACGGCTCCATCCAGACAGCAGACAATGACTTAAATGCTAAATGATTGACTGGTGGAGAGAAGTGTTTCACATAAGGCTTGTGAACTGACAGAATAGCTGATTGCCTTGCTGACAGGTATTTTTTTTCATAGGTCAAACATCTTTCAAAGAAAAGATTTCATTGTTTAGCTCCCTGGGAGAGTCACTCTATGTAGGACAGAATTAAAGTGATTGAAAGGAATTCTGGCAGCTTCTCTGATCGAATCCTGAAACAAATGAGGTTTCTGTATCCAAACTGAATGCAAAGTTAATGGTATGTTTGATTTACCTGAAAAGCCTGCATTTAGATCTGGAAATGATGAGACATCCAAGCTCAGGGGTTTCATGGGGCACTTTCTTCATGACACTTGGTAGCCCTTTATATGAATACTGCATGTAATTTGGATCACACGGCACATTTCTGAATACCTTTCTTCGAAGATTGGACACAAAAAAATACATTTTCTGTGGTCTGAATTGCAACAAACAGGTAACACAACATCAGTAATTCAACCATTTCCAAACAAACTCGCTTTGATTGTGGCTTCATTCTGTAATCCCAGTGACTCTCAGTACCTTGTCAGATACTTTTTCTCTCCATTCTATACTTTAAAAAACAAAGGAACAAACTCATCAAAATAGACTTACCTTAGTACTCGTACAACTAATTATGTGTTATGGGATTTAAATTATAAAAGGTTTATTTTTGTAGCTTTAATTGTATCATATATACATTGTATTCTTCTTTATTCTGCTCTGAAATATTTTCAGGGTTTGAGTTTCCAAACTTCTAATCCAGATATTGAAAATATGGTTTTTTACTTCAAAAACTGGAGCTTGACTCTGAGAAAAAAAATCCCTCACAACTGAACTGTATTCCTGTTGCAGGTGGGAAAACTAGTGTGAATTCTTGTATTTTTATTAAAAGGCTAACTATTGGTGCTAATACATGCAAAAGGTTTTCTTTTTAATGAATCAAGGCACTGAAAATATATATGTGTGTGACTGAGTGACCAAGATAAAGGCCATTGCAAGTTTAAACTGTTTAATTCAATTCAATTCAATTATACAGTATTGATGTTTATTGCTGCAACTTTCTTTCATTTTATACACAGTGACCATATTGAGTTTGTGAAAACTTCAGACGAATAATTTTTTATGTGGAATTTCACTGTTTTAATCTTCAGAATACAAAATTAATATATCTTTTTTTGCGTTACCAAGGAAACATTACTTTGAATCGCTCCATAGTGAGTAAAAGGCAACAAACAAAGGTTGGGATAATAATGGAGTCCAGTTAACTGTCCTGTCTCTATGCACTTTAGCAACATGCATCTGATTTGTGCTAAAAGTGTCGACTGATGTACATTAAGTGAAGGTAGGCTCTGCAGCACTTCCGTTGTCTGTTCCATTCAATTGTTTTATGATAAAGCTTTAAAAATCTGATATGATTGAAGTTCCTGGCTGGCTGAATTTCATTTAGAAATGTTTTTTTTCTTCACCAAATCCACTGAATTTGGATTTTAAAAAGAAATGAATCAAAGTTCCTATACATCAATCTGCATCAAACTTTTTTTTTTTTCAATATTTTGCTCGTTTTTAGATTTTTTTGCTTCCCATTTGTTTTGTTGAGATAAGAAGCTGAAATAAAGCAAAGACATTTTCATGTGTTTAAGGCTTTTCAAAAATGGTCCATGCTTTCAAGCTTTTTATCGTGGCAGCCTTTGTGCACCTCAATAAAAATGACCAGAGTGGGTTTTCCACCCGAGAATGACATCATCAGAACCATATTGTGGTGTCAAGAGGTCCTTTGCTCCCCGAGGTCCAACAGGAGGGCAAAGGACTGATGAAGGAAGCTGCTCAGCACGTCAGCTGGAAAATCTCCAGTGAGAGGAGACAACTCAAAGGGTGACATAAACAAGAATAAAACCGTGAGGTTGTCATGTTTGCTCAGCAGGAATTTCATGACTAACAAGAGCAGCAAAAGAAAAGTGCATCTTGAAGGTAAATGTGGGGGAAAGGATGCTGAAGGAAGGTGATGCTGTCTCTCAGAATTGAGCTACTATGTAGTTTATTTTCATCCTCACTTTGTCTGGTGACCCGGCAACTGGACAGCAGAACTACCCCACACTGCCTGCATCTCTTATCAGCAGGGGACGAGCAGTGCAAATCTTCCTGCTGTCTTCATTCTGATTTATACCTTCCTCTGAACCTGCTTGAGAAAGAAATAAATACTGCAGGAGGCAGGGCTCCCCTGTCTCCAACACACCAATGATTGGAAAGAATCCAGAATGGAGTGCATCGTGCCCTAGAAAGCTAGTGCAGTGGAACTGTCACGGAGCAATGCGGAGAAGAGAGGAAAAGTGGAGAAATGCCGGCAGCTGGATTCACGCCCACCACGCCAACAACTGCGAGCTCATAGGTCAGGCAGTAGGTGGTGAAAACACATGTTCAGAGCAAAGTTTTTTTTTAATATATATACCATGATATCCTCAGCAATAACATCATTATAAAGTATGCAGAAAAAAAACATGTTTTAAGAAGTTTTTAATGTGTAAAGGAATGCTTGTACAAAATGTACATAATATTGTCAAAATGCGTTGAACATTTGATGGGAATTTATAAGAGAACTATATTGCAAAAAGGGATTTTGTTGGAGAGCCATTTTACCTGTTAGCTTGTTTTCACCAATTCAAGACCCGACTTCGACTTGTATAATAATTTGGTGAATCTCCAATCTTACTGTTTAGGAAAAGCACCAAAGGCTTATAAAAGTTTAGATGCCTTGTGTTATCCTGCAGAGTAAACTCTGTCAGTCTGCTATGCTTATAATACACTGGGGGAAACTCTGCATTCCTGTTAAAAGACGAAACTCTCCAATTGTTTTTGACTGGCGTCAGAAGCAATTCAACATGTGTCTAAATGAAAAAAAAATACAGCAACAATAATTCCGTAATAAGAACAAACTGTTAAAGAAGTGATTGCAGCAAATTCTGCTATTTATAGTTGGTCGCCTGCTCTGACTCTTCATCCATCTTGCTCGCCTTTCTTGGTCTTTAGGGAAGCGGTAAAAGGAAATGTTGTCCTTTATTCCTTGTCGGTTGGTACATCAATATGCTGAGCATGAGATTACCATGTTTTGTTGGTGTTTTCACGGTAATATATAGAAAAAATGCAATAGCTGTTGCCCGTGCTCTATGTACGCATAGTTTGGTTTGCTATCCCAGGAGGAGAAATCACTGGTGTCACATGACTGCGTGACGTCAGCTGCAAGGCCTCCATATCTCCAGACGATTGCAGTTCACCTTACATGGCTTGTGACAAACTACACTGTTGCCTTGTAACAAGAAGGTTCCAGGTTTGATTCCCGTCCCAGGGTCTTTCTGCATGTAGTGCATGTTCTCCCCGTGCTTGCGTGGATTCCCTCCGGGTACTCTGGGTCCAAAAGATTACTGTTTAATTGGAATCTTTAAATTTGTCCTTGAGTGTGAGTGTGCATGGTTGTATGTCTTTGTGTGTCCCTGTGGTGACCTGTCCAAGGTGTGTCCCGCCTTATGGCCACATAGTGCTGGAGATAGGCACCGGCTCCCTGTCAGAATAAGTGGGAGAACATGGATGGCTGCATTTCTTGATAGGTTTGCAGTTGTGCCACACTCTTTGTAGTTTCAGATTATGGACTGAACATTAGAAGTTCAAACACTGCTTTAAACTAATCTGACATTTTAACCTCTGTACTGATTTTTTTTCACTCTTCATGGAGATGTTTTCACACAGTATTTCTGCTTACAAGTATAAACATTTCTACCAATCAGGATCTAATTAGTAATCAGCTGACTTTATTATTCTATGTTTAACCTTCTTCTGTTCAGAGGAAAAGGGTAAATGGTCTAAATACTAACACATGCCACACTTTTCACTTTTTTTTTTTTAATTTGAAAAAAAGTTAAGCAAAACAAAAATAGTTATTCCCTATTCTTCCACTAGTAAGTACTATATGGCTTTGCACTAGCCAATCAAACAAAACCAATTATACATTGAAATTTATTGACAATTATACATTGAAATTTATGGCTATAATTTGATCTACTTTGAAAAACCATTGGGAGTGGAGAATACTTTTGCAATAAATCTCTAGTTATTTAAGATTTAGATGTTTTAATCTATGCAAGAAACCTGGCAAGAGAAATCCAAAATGCCATTCTGAGGTATCACTCTAGGTGTTCTTTGAATTGATCTGGATTCTGGACTCACTGCAGAATGGGTCTGGTTTCATACCGGTGATAAAAAATAAAACAACAAGAGCCAGCCAGGAGAGCGATGCATGAAATATGAGACCTGACATCATCACCGTAATGGTGTGCAAGCATGCATAGATCTGGGCAGGAACGAATTTGGGTGTGCAGGTTTATCACAGTAAGCGCATCTAGTCTGTGTGTTAATATGTGTGTTTGCTGGCTGCTTGCAGAAGTCCACCTAATTAATAGCAGCGAGTGTTTGGCTTAAAGCATCATTCCTTAAATTAGAAAGCAGTACATTGTCCAATTTGGCTGAGCAAACACATCAGTGCCGTCTGTCTGTCATCAGTGCTTTATAGTGCCTATAGGTAACCTAATGTGCGTGTTTGTGTGAATTTTGATTACTGCACACGCATATCAAATTTTGCAGGGTTATATTTAGTACTTTTACGATCAGCAGTTGTTAAACCATTTTTCCTTTATGATCTGTCACCTGGTCCTTTCTTTTGTTTGGTTCCTTTCTTTATCCTCTCTCCCATCACATATACACACTCCAAGGGTGACGCTGATGAGCTTTGTGCTGAAGCAGCAGTCTGGCAGTAACCAGCCCATGTCTAATGTCTGATTAGTCTAAGAGGAAGGGTATACATTTGTGTCTACAGGATGCTTTGTCCCCAGGTTTGTTTTGTTACTGTTTTTAATTACTGTCATCTAAAAATATACAGAACAGTACAACCTTGATCCAGAAGCAGTAAAGGAAATATGACCACATCACCACAATCCTTATATCCCTCCAATAGCTTCCTGTGTCCCTCAGCACTGAATTACTTACTTACCCACCAATGCATCCAACAATGCTCCATACTACCTCAAAGAACTGCTCACTGCTCAGACATCAACACACTCCCTCCGCTCTACTAATTCTAATGCTCTATCCCCCCCGGACAAAACTGCACACCATGGGTGACGGGGCCTTCTGCTCTGCTGCACCTCGTCTGTGGAACGTCCCTCATGACCGTCGCAGGATTACCACAGACCACAGGGAGTTTTAAGGAAGACTTTCCTCTTTTAAATGTCTTTTTCTTAGCATTTTTATTTATTTTTGCTTTCGCTGTTTTCAGTTCTCACTTTATTTTATGTTATAGATTTTAGCAATTCAAGGGTGAACATTTGAAAAAAGGCATTTCAGATTCAGAAAATGATGATTATTATCATGAATAAAGAGTTAAACGTTTTTATTGTTGTTTTGAATTCCACAAACAATGCCTCTTCTATTTGTTTAAGAAAATATACTTTAAAGTGACACACTGTATCTTCTACTCCAGGAAACATTTTGCCTTGTTAAAGTATTCATGCCTATTTTGCAAGATTTAAAACCACAAACCTCAGTGGAAGTTTATAGAGTAAATCAACGCAAATTGGAGCAACATTTATAAAGTGAAAGGAAATGGCGTTTCTTTTTTTCTAACAAATAAAAGCAAAAAAGTGTTTGCAATGATTATTAGCCCCAGTGAAGCAATATTTTATTATAACCCCCTTTGCTACAATTGGAATTGCTAGTGTTTTGACGTTTGCCTCTACGGCATCCACCAACTGAGCTGAGCCATTTATACACACAAATATGCTTCCATCTAAACCAGGGGTGGCAAACTCTTATTTTCATCCTTTCCTTTACAAAGAAAGCACTGATCTGGTAGCATAACTTTACTCCTATTTATTTATTAGTGTTATCTGCTTTGTACGCATTAAAAAGCGTATGCCTCTATTTTAGAGGTCAACGAATATGTTTTTTTTTTTTTAAAGTCAATGCTGATACAATTATTTTGAAAGTAGTTAATCAACAATGTGTCCTGAGGATATGTTTGAGTGGATTCTTGAAGCCAATTTCTTTTTGTCTGCCTCCTTTTGTATGGTAAAAATGACACAATGATAAGAAATAATACAGAAGTCTCAATTCAAACAAAACAAGAGAAACATGTATAAACAAATCCAATAAAACATTAACAGATACCAAATGGAGGGAATGTGAATGTATGCACTTTACAGTATTTACCCTTAAAGAAACATTATGGAAGTTTCTACTAAAAAATATCTTCAAGGTAGCTTTTTCATTTGACATTTTATAATTAAAACCTTGTTTGGTGAGCAGACTGACACATCAGCATGCCTGTAGCCTGTTTTCCATGAATATACTGTTGATCAGAAGTTTCGAGCTGTTCGGTGGATGCGACGTCAAGCAAATCCATGTTGGATGGGTCTCACCTAAAAAACAATCAAAGCAGGTTGATGAATTTTGTGGGTATTCAGAAACAACCGGCATCTAGCTAAAGTCATACACCAACTGTGACTCCACGTAAGATGAAAAAAAGTTTAAACAAATAAATCAATAAATAAACTTGTAAGGTAAAGTACACAGCAGAGGGCCTAGGCAAGATTCAATCCCCAGACTCGTGGGTGAAAGTCATATGCACCGACCAGTCAACCAAAGGGATATCCCATTGGCCATATAGTCAAGGTGCATCATCATATGCCTTTAGCTAACTGGCTAGCAGGCACGACTTTCACCCTCGTGTCTGGGGATCAAATTCTGCCCAAGCCCTCTGTTGTGTACATTTCTGCACTTTTCATATACCGTATTTTCACGACCAAAAGGCGCATACAAAAGTCTTTTTTTTCTCTCAAAATGTGAGGCGCGCCCTTTAG